>JAODAL010006703.1:0-131135 GCA_025379985.1 Phyllomedusa bahiana
CCCCGCAATAATAGTAAATAAACATACTTTGTGAGGTGTATAGAGAAGTTATCTCTACCAGTCGACCGAACAAGTAAATTAAATTCAAGATTAAAAAATATGCTTACCATGTTATATTTACATAATATTTTATTTGACATTGTAATTTCTTGTATTACATAGTCATTCATGGACACATTCAGGAATCTCATATCATTGTCCAGTCAGGACCATGATGCCTTTCTGAGTACTACATGAAAACACATGGAGCAAGTAATGCATCTTAGATCGTAAAGGTGTGGATTCAATCAGATTCACCATTTTTTTCCTTTTTTCCTTTTTTTTTTTTTTTACTGTCGCTGGCAGGAAGAATAAAAAAAAAATCAACCATCTATTGAACTCAATTAACATTGTATAACAAAGCAATAGACTGTGTTAAATGATTAGAGTACCCCTAGTGTGACGGACACCCGTAGTTGGGGCTCAAAGTTAAAATATAAAAAAAAAAAAAAAATAACACAAAACGGCCCCAGCAGTACTCCACAAGCACCAAAAAAACAGTGAAAGGGGACATAGGAATTATTTGAAAAACATGTTACGATACTTTGTGAATGCATGGAAAATTATGAGGTTCTTTGGAGTACATTATTGGATCAAAACTGAAAAGCCCATCTACCGTCGGCAAGGTTGACAAAAAGTCCAAGAGTGGTGGACCGCTAGACTTATGTTACCTCTCTTAGGTGTCCTGTTCTGTGACCCTCCGACATTTTCAGGAAGATAAAATCCATCCTATAACCTTATTCTGATTTAAAAACACTTGGTAGATGGGGGGGAGTGCAAAAAACCAAGATGGGTCTGACCGAGACACTAATAGGTTTTAACATATAGCTTAGTTCCCAACTGAATTGAGGTCCACCTTGCCATGGTTAAATGGGCTTTTACAGTTTTGATCAAAAATATACACTGAGAACCTCAACATTTTCATGCATTCCAAAGTAGCATAAAAGCTTTAAAAAAAAAAAAAAAAAAAAATTCTTTGTCCCCTTTCACTGTTTTTCGGTTCTTGTGCCGTGCTGCTGGTGTTGTGTTGTGTTTGCGTTGCGTTTGACTGGCACACCAGCATGCATCTGTGGACTTTTCTGAGTGGATGTGCTGACCATGTTTTGTTAAATAACAAATAACATTCTACACAGTATATAAAAAATATTAAGGTTGAAATCAACCCCCTTTTGCCATTTTATAAATAAAAAAAAGTTACACATAATTGGAATTGCGGCATCCATAAAAGTCCTTACTATTAAAATATAACATAATTTATCCCATACATTGAACACTGTCAAAAAAAAATTCAAAACCTCTAAATTGCGGTCTTTTTGGTCCATTAAAATTTGGAATAAAAGTGATAAAAAAGTTGCATGTATTCCAAACTGGTAGCAATAAAAAGTACACTTCAGCCTACAAAAAAATGCACCCTCAGTCAAGTCCCTAGATATTAGTACAAAAAAGTTATTGGTTGCCGAAAATTGCCATAAATATAAAAAAGGATTTATTTAAAAAACATAAAGAAAACCCTTTGCTATTTCCGCATTCATATCAACCTATAGAATACAGATAACACCTCAATTACACTGAAGATTGAACGCCGTAAAAACAAAACTCTCGCAAACAGGGATCACGACAAATATATATAACGAGCATACAAATATCTAGGACCCCTATAAATGTACATACCCCTTCTCATTACGCACTAACACATGCCCCCCAACACCCCAGCCCACAAGGTAACACTCCCCCCACCCCGAACCCGAGAACCACTATCCACATACGTCTTGCCTCCCAACGTACATAACTTGTCCCAAGGCTTGCCTCTGCCACAGCATACATCCCAACTCTTTATCCACTTAAAACGCCCCATAAAATGGATTTCCAACGCCAGTATCCCCACCCTATTCAACTTATCCCCCACCAACCTCCACAGTACGATTTGGAGATACAACCAGTCACCAGTAAAATTATCCGAAAGACCGCAAATTGAGCCATTCCCCAAAGACCAGTCTCCCCCCGCAAGAGGGTGGGAGTAGCAGTGTGTCGTAGACGTCCCCCCCTATAACTCCCACAGTCGTGCCCCCGAAAAACTTACAGTTGCAGCTGGCCATCAGGCCCAAACTATGGCACTTTAACAGCTCGAAGAGTCAGACCAAAATTCAAATTATGGACTGCCGTGAGCCTGAGATTGTATCGATAATTGAACTAGATTTTTCCTTTTAGGGCAGAAAAGATTGTCCCTTTGTGTTCACAACCATCAACACCGCTACCCTACCAATCCCCCTTTTTACCAAACATCACCAAACTATCCCCACACACCCCACGCCCAACAACCCCGCAAATCCACCACCACCACTCACTCACCTACCCCACACCGCTTCACCCCATCCACACCGACACCTCCCCCCACACCCCGACAAGACGCACACCCCTATACCAACCACAAAACACCCCACACCCCAACCCGAACCCCCAACACACCCCCCCCACCAACCCCCCAATCCTTCCCACACCCCACACTCCCAACCACCCTCATAAATCAACAATGTAAAAACGAAACTCTACTACAACACCTATGCAACTCCCCCCCACCATAGGAATACCATCTCCTGTCAACTGCACATCCCACCCTCCTTGAATAACTGCTCACGCCCATGACCTATGCGCACGCCACTGCATCATTAATTGCCCGACCCGTGAGGCAAACACGCCAAGTAAAAAAATGTAATACACCCAGCCTGGAGTGTGACACAACCCCAAGATACATCCACAGTACCTGATCCCCTCCCATGTCATGTAGCTAATAAAATCAATAAACCGCCATAATCCTCGCCCAGATGATATAGCCTGCTTATCTAACAGACAGTAAATTATCTGCTATACCACTATGTGATTGGCGAATCCCAAATCCACAAGTGCGGCTACTTCCTAACCCCCTTCAAGCTTACTTGCTCCATAGCCCCAACGTATGTAGCCCATTCACAGAGCGCACATTGACAGCTTTGCGGGTACATACAAGTTATGTTCAATAGAGCTCATTAAGACGCGCCTACGGTGCCGGAGCATCAAAGAACCCACCTCTATTGACGCTACCAATCAAGATACCATACCCTACATCTCCCTCATAAGTGCAAAATGTATGTGCTCAATCCCAATGGCACATTCAATACTTCACCACTGAAAAAACATTTGAGCCAAAAGAAACTATATACCTTATAGCGGAGTAAAAATTACAAGTTAAATAAGGTAAAAAGAAATTCAATGAGGCACTTGCAAAGCACTTATAGTTAAAGATGACTAGACGTATAAGAGAGATGTTCTTTTAATTGGGAACATATTATTGTTATAAAACTTCTTTTTTTCAAAATATTCAAAGCACTGGTGGTTATATTGAAATGGTTGTGTCCTGAAGGGACCTGTAGAGACATTATATAGAATTAATCAGGTGTAGCTAATTGAAAATGCTATGCTCCTCTTAATTCTTTACTTTAAACTGTAAGGTTGGTAATTCATCCACACACATGGTGCGTATATACCGAGTAAAAACACACAAAAGCCAAAAGAACCAGTGCCATGGTAAACCAAAAATAGCGCCAATTATTTTCCCCAAGTGGCAGCCCTAGAAGATTATTATCAGTAGTCTAGACTGAATGATAAAACGCACTACTGTTCATGTTGTGGGGCATTTTTGGGGTGTTTTTACAGTTGCACACCTCTACCTCAGCCAGTGTTCTGTATCTGCTTCCCATAAAAGTGATTCTAAAAGAAAACTTGCTATTATTGACAGAGACTGGGGCCAAAGATTTTTCACAAGTGGTCGAGGTTGTAACACAATATAACTGCCTACCGACAGAGTATTAGAGATTGTGGGGTATTCTCCCTAAAGTCCAGGGTTGGTGCAATTCTGTTCTGGCCCCAAAACAATCTAAATGTTCATCTAGTTCCAATTACTGATAGAGAATTATAATGATCCAAGGGATTAATTAGCCTGTTTTGTTCCACAGTTGGGTTTCTTTATGGAATATAAAAATATACAGTGTTTATATTTACCCCGAGATAATGCCTAAATTTCATCTGTTCATTTTCCCCGAAGTGGTATTTAATATCCAAGGGTTTAATTAAGCCTGTTGTTAGTGTGGTTTATTTGGAGTAAAGTAGAGTGGTGTGTATTTTTTTTGTTGTGCCATATGACAACTCTTAATTCCATTGGGTGTTATTCTGTAGGGTATTTTAAGAAACGAATTATAATAGGTGAACAGAAAGCTGTCAAAAGAAGATCAAAGAACCTCAATCCCAGGTTTGGAGCAGAGTTGGCATAGTGAGAAGCACAGAGGGCTTTCCCTTTTGCAATGCCCAGAGCGGATGGCAGGACCTAGAATCAAGAAATAGTGATGAGTGATTGTGTCAACTATAGTTGTCGGATCGATAGTCGATATCGGCAATTATCATGCGGATATTCGATAGCCGGATAATAAAAGATACATCGGCTGGATGACTATAAAACGTCTTATGGGAGAGGACCCACAACACCATTCATTCTTACATCCAAGACGGGGAGGAGAAGCTGGAATTAACGATCCAACAACAGGAAACTGGAATACGAGCTACATCTTAGCAAGAAAATTGGGCCAAGTAAGAGTTCACAGAAAAAACTTCACAGACCATGACATCCCAGTCCTGTCCACAGCATGACCCTTTCTAAACCTGCATGTACCCACAAATTAAAAAGTTCCAGAAAGTGCAGTATGCTTTGAACCAATCATTTTAGATAGAACTGGACATGTGGACTATCCCTGATCCAGAACCACAGCATGACCCTCAAGTACCTGCATGACTCACAGATAAAAAGGTGCTGCTGGAAGAAAGTAGTCTTGAGAACCCCAATTTTAGTTGTAACTGGAAACATTGAACATGCCCTGTTCCCTGACCACACTATCCCTAAAGTCAGCATGTACTTCCCCACATATTAAAAAGTGAACGGAAAAAGGAGTCATTTGAACCACCAATTTAAGTTGAACTGAAACTGCACAATGGCTATCCCTGACAGGGACCCCTACAGCATGTACCCTCTAAACCAAGTCTTGACCCACAGAATTAAACAGTGCTGGGAGTGCTGGATAAAAGGAGTCTGTAAATTTATAAGGATAATATGGATTAATATGGCGGCCTTCGCACCACTGACAACAGGTGTAATTTAAACTTTAAATATGTATAAAACAATATGCGTACAACTTGAGCTCTAGATGACTAAACAAACGCACTGGAACTGCAATAATGGAGATTTATAATGTTATAAGGATTAATATACGCCATCGCACCACTGAACGAACAGGCGCAATTTTTGTTTATAACAAAATAGTATAACACAATATGCGTACACCTGAGCCTCTTTGCGCAACAGATGCAGCTTACTTCATAAAACTAGTTAAAGAGTTATATGATAAGTTATGTCGGTTTATTTGGAACACTGACACACAGTGATTGAGCAATAGAACTGAAAAAAACAGGGACAATTATACACCAATCAGAGTCTGCGGACAAAAAAGTGGTAGAAAAATGAATGCTTTTATTAACAATTCAAGGTCACAGAAACACAACTGAGCTGCACAATATTCCCTTGCCTTTCAAAAGCCCTCTCTCCCCTCCTGACTAGTTATGAGCGATTGCGTTGGCTATCGAGACTCGATATAGTCGAAATCCGGAGCCGCTAACGATAAGGTTTTTCTGCTATGTGAGCGTCGATTACTGTAGCGATGGACCAAGTAAAGTCAAATGGGAGAGCAACAACAACCTTCATTATTACACCCAAACAAGGCTGGAGAAGCTGAAATTAACATCCACAACATACAAATGGAAACGTGCGCGTTCATCCTTCGGCAACACACTTAGGATTATAAAAGTACACAGAAAAAAGATACAGGACATGTCACTAGTCCCCTGGTCTTGTAAACCAAGGGTGGTGTCCCCCGAACGCCTTAAAACCTGCAATCATCACCCACAAATGCAAATGATCCAGAATGGGCATTATGCTTAGAACCAGGAACAACATAGCTGAGACATGACATTGAAAATCCCTAGTTCCTGGGCCACAGCATGAGCCCCAAACGCTGCATGACACCCCTCGCCCACAACTTAAAAAGTGACGGAAAAAGGAGTCTTTTCAACCACCATTTTAGTTTCACTGGACATTGACTATACCTGTCTGGAGCCCACAGCATGAGCCCCAAACCTGCATGAAACCCCACACATTTAAAAAGTAAAAGTGCCAGGAAAAAGAGTCATTCCAACCACCGAATTTTAGTTTCACTTGGACATTGACTATACCTGACCTGGGCCACAGCATGACCCAGGGCCGGAGTTAACAGTGGTGCCGAGAGAGCCCAGGCTGGCTCCATCAACTATGTAACACGCCGATTAAAATGCCTGAAGACGCAGCAAAACGAAAACGTTGTCGTGCTGAAAACAGAGTGCGGACGCGAAGTGTGAAACTCCAGGCCTACCACAGTTACACAGTCATATACCTGTGGTAGTCGGCTTGTCCCTCTGTATGAGTGTGGACCAATTGAGCTTCACTTAGGAAATAAACTGGTGGTTATTAAACGGCTCCATGTTACAAACCGACACCCAGTGCCCTTTATCTTGTTGGCATTCTATTTCTCATTTAACTCAACGTGCTGGAGTAGGAAATGTTCTCTGTAACTTAGTTCTCTGTCCGTGCTCCATACTCCATGTCCTCTGAATAACCTAACATCTGGTGCAAGTTTTCATTCACTGAACCTGTGCCCTTGTACAATTCAGGGAATTTTTTTAACAGCTATTTGTACAAGCAGTTTTTATAGTACTTTAATTCCTAGAAAATCACATATTTAAAATAGGATGGAATCCCACCATGTCTTTGTTTCTCTTTTTTTCCATTGTAATTTAAATGGGTTGTCTCAATACAGGGATTGATAGCTATGTTAAAGATCTTGGCAAAAACAAGATCAATTTAGCAATATGGTGTCCATTAACATGTCCTTACCTATTCCTGATTTCTGACAGCACACGCATCACCTCTATGAGCCACTCTATGCTAATTGTGAAGGAAACAAATAGTCTGTTCGAAACAATACCATTATTTATTACGACCAGGCGGTTACCATTGAATAAAATCTGCATGTCTCAGCAACCATCCCCCAACAAATTCAAAGCCTGACCCTAGAGCCACTTAGGACAATTGTGAAGAACATCAGTCTTGTAATATAATACAACATTTATAAGAAATAGGTAAGACCTCTAAGAATAAGCGGCATGTCACAGCAAAAACCCACCACAAAAAACAGAAGTGCATAGACCCTTTGAGCCCCTTTTGGAGACAATTGTGTAAGAACAAGATGACAAGATAGAAACAAACTTAATTATAGAATAGGAACCCTATTATATACTGCTTGTCACAGGCAAAATGCCCCCGACAAATTCACAAAGCCTTGACCCATGAGCCACTTTTGAGACAAGTTGTGAAGAACAAATGTTCCTAATATCGAAACAACATTATATTTATCCGAATAGAGACCTTGTAGTAAATGCTGCATTCAAAGCAAAATGCCCCAAAAAATCAAAGCATTGACCCAATTGAGCCACTTTGGATCCAATTGTGAAGAACAAATGTCTGTTCGATAAACAACCATTTTTTTTATAATAGACCTATTAGAATTGCTGAGCATAACAAAGCAGCAAACCCAAAAAATATAAAAAAATGACTTCTCAGCAGCCACTGTAAAAATTGTTGAGGAGAAATGCCACTTAGAAGCCACCATTCTCAGTTCCAAAGACCATGAAATTGCTGTATCTCGACAGCTACATGACCCTAAAAATTATAAAAATGACTTCTACAGCCACTGTTTAAAAATTGTGATGGAGAAATGCCACTTAAACCACAATATCGATCCAAAGGACCCATGATTAAATGCTGTATCTCACGCAACACATGACCCCTAAACAATAAAAAATATGACTTCTCAGCCACTATTAAAAATGTGAGGAGAAATGCCACATAGGAAGCCACATTTATCTGTTCCAAAGTACCATAATAAATAGCTGTATCTCACAGCAACATGACCTCAAAACTATATGGAAAATCAAAACTTCCTAAAGATAAAGTGAGATCAATGGAATCGAGTTGTCAATAAACCTTGCTGTCTTTAAACATCACCACACAGCAAAACCAGCAAAATGAACAGTTGTGGAAAAGATAATAAAGAATTGCAGTAAGAAATGATCATTGTTAAAAAAAAGTATTCAATGAGGACATTATCTGTTTGAAAAGAATGTGAAGTAACCGGGCAACTAATCGGTGACCTCCCGGGCAATTGTGGGCCACAACATCATCAGAGATCCATGCCTGATTCATACATGATGAAAGACAAACAACGATACCACATAAATCTGTAGGAAAGCCGGATGCGATTGTCTGTATGACTCCACCTCCAGCTATGCAGAAGGTCCGCTCAGATATGACGCTGGCTGCTGGGCAGACAACACCTCATGGCGTAGATGACCTAGCTCAGGGCCATACGTCCATTTATTTTGGATACCAGAAGTCACTATTGGGTCCGGAAGCACATGCAAAAACAACGGTGTTGGAATAAACGCAGATAGTCCGTGGCACCATGATCTATTAAGCTGATCTCTGTCGTGTTGGATGTGTGCCCTGCATGTGCATGCGTTGGTGATGGTGGTAAACAAAGATTGCCATAGGTCACGCCTATTAAGCATCGCCCCTTGCCTGCTGCAGGCCGCAATTAACGCCAACTTGGGCACTCTACTGCTGGCAACGTCGCGTGATGTTGTTCCCACCACACCCTGACATATGGGGAACGTGAAACAGACGCAACCAAGATGACTCACAGTTGATCAATCTCAAGGTCGCCATTACCTGCATATTTAACTGCTCTATATGGGTGGGTGGAAGGAAAGTGCAGATTTTTGTTTGTTACCACCGGGATCCAGGAGGGTGGCCACCCAGTAACTGTTTGTATTCAATTGATGCGCTATAAATTGCGAGATCATGTTGGAGGAATGGAGCCCATCCAAGCACTCTTTGTGAGAGATGGAGCCCGATGATTTTTCCCAAGCCTCGGTGGGGGTCGAAGGGAGGCACTAGTGAGCAGAACTGAACTTGCTCCCTCATCTTCCTCCTCCCCGCGCCTCAAATTCGCTGCCAGACTCTTTTTTCCAAGCTTTGAACGTTGGGTAACAAAAACGGTGTCCTAGGAATACCACCATCCGCCTCCTGCCCTCCTCCTCCGGTCCTCCGGCTGGCCGGATAGGTCCGGCACAGCTTCAACACATGGGTGGGGCCCTGACTTGCCTATATGATGCAGCTGCCCAAGAGCTGATGGGCGCCAACCGTTTGCACAAGCTCTGAGGACCCAGGCACCACTGCCTAATTAAGACCGCAGAAATTAGTGAAACTGTGTCGGCCATTGTGGAGTTTGACGGAGAGAAGGCTCCCGTGTCGCATCTGTGTCCGTGCTCCTCCTCCGTCCGCTGGCGGAAACCTGTTGTTATCAGAGTAGTGTCCAATAATAGCGAACGTCTCCAGAACTAAAGATTCACCCACAATATGCTCATAGCAGACAATGGCATTGTCCGCAATGACCATATGGTGGCTGTCTATCAAAACTTGGCAAGGATGGTGCAGACTCTTTCACTTCCTCCACTCTCGGTGTTTCCACACCCCTAGGTCCGTTACCAGGCAGCTTGTCAAGGCCATGTGTCACTTTTTCGAACTGCGTAATGGCATTGCCGCTGCTTGCCCAGTACAAATCGCAGGCAGCATGTGGAGGTGGTGGCATTCACAGCGTGGTAACCGACGGTCAACACATGAGACGGTTGACGCGGTGTGCCGAGCTGGACGCAGGCAACGCAGCCGAGGCGGGACGAATCAGGTGCAACGGATCATGCGAAGGTTGCCGAACTCAACCTCGAGCCTTCTTGCAGCAGCCAGTTCCCAAAACACCGGGTAGCTCTTTAGAAATATCTTACGACAATTTCATGACATGTGTCCAGGCAAGGGCTGAGCTACCAGCCTACCGACCGACTTAAGGGCGTCCAGCAGATTTTATCCCTTACTTTCGGCCAACACCACCTTGCCTGGAGCACAGAGTTCAAGGTCACCCAGGCCAGCCGCTACGGTCTCCGTTGCTTAGAGCCATCCCCACTCTGCCTGACCTGAGTGTGGACGTCTCCAAGGCAGTAATTATATTTCAACTACGGCGACACTAGTAACACGCCAGGAGTCCTCTGGCACGTGATGGCCCACCAGAGGACCTTGGGGGAAAGAGCCCTGCACCAACCCCTGTGGTTTTTGAAGTAAGCCGTGCGCCGACCTAGAGCTACCGACACCGCCAAGAGTACATCCTCCCAGCTCACCCAGTGAGCTGTCACAGAGATTATAGCGGCCTTGCCGTCGCCTTTCAAGACCATGCTGTGGTGGGAGATGGACTTTTATCCTCTATCCGAACACAGAAGCAGACACCGCGCATCGAAATATTTTTAGATGACACGTGGCTGGCCAGGGCAAGGGACTGCTTTTTCGGCAAAGAATTGCCAGCTCGGCATCTGGTAATATTGGGGCAGGCAGAGGGCCATGAGCGTGGCTGAACCCTCTTGTGTACCACCAACGGAAAGGCAACATTTCGAATGCCAAAAGCCTGGCAAATGGCCGACATATCAGGCTTTGTCTTTGGGATGGTTTTGGTATAAAAGTGTTTCTTTCTTCAGCTCCCAAACCTGTGAAGACAGAAGGCTGGGCCTGCTAGACCTGGCCCTGTATCGGCATGCAGACGTCAAACTGGCGGAAAGAGGGGTAGGATGGTGTCTCAGTGGTGGAGTCTGGTGGTACACGGGTCGACGGTGTGGAGGCTGAAGCGGAGGGCAGATGCCCTGAACATGACTGAGAGACATGGCAGTCTGAGGAACGCTTGGTGGTGTCGGAGGAGGGAAGGCGGAGGCGAGACAGAGGGTGAGACAGTGGTTGGAGGCCCGGCGTCGGTCTGGCCTTTTGGCCAAGTGTTCCCCACCATTTCAACTCCATGCATTCGCAATCATGTGACTATACAATTGGTGGTGGTTAACCACTTAAGGTTCTTGTGCCTCTACATATGCGAAGATACGCAAAGGCGGCAAATGACCATGCCTGGTGAAATCAGAGGGCTTGCTCATAGAAGGCCCAGCTTGAAGGTCCCTGGACCTTTTAGACGGCTGATAAGCGAGGAGCCGGGGTTTGCGCTGACCGTGTCCTTGGCGAACCATACAACGGACGTCTGCGACACGCCCTCTCCCTTTTGTGGCGGGAACCCATATTGACACTACCCCCCTCGTCTTCCTGCCTCGTCACTTGATGAAGCGGCGTTCGCAAGCAAATTCTGTCGGAGACAGACCCGATGGATCCGCAATGTCGTCATCATCATCAACACAGGTGAAATTTTCTCCTGATTTCTGCATTCCAGAACTGCGGGCTACAAGCAAGGGGCAGCTGGCATAGGCGTTGCCGACCCGCGCTGCCGGATTTTTTGTGGCCGATTGAACCGGCTTCCTTTCACCTCCTCTGCTTGGCATCAGTAACTGGCGGCAGAAGAAACAAATCATCCTCTTAGATCATTATAACATGCCTTCCTGACCCCGAACCTGCAAGTTTGTCATCAAAGAGGGTAATCAGACAATGGATTATCCGACAGTGGATGCGTACAACGAGTTGACATATGTGCTGCTTCATGTTAGGACGGATGCTGATGATGCCTGAGACGACATTAGTGGCCTTGGACTGCGAGGCGAGGAGGTAAGACTGCAAGATGCAGGTTGCGATTAACCACTGAAGGACAGATGGCGACGATGTTCGTTACGTAAATGTACTCAGGGTGCCCTGACCCAGGAAGACGGCCATATGACTGACCTGCAACAGACATCCGCTGGCATGGCCGTGTATGTTCGCCATGTCACAGGAAGGATCATCCTTCTGCTCGTACCACTAACCTCCCTAAAGAGCTACCCCCCTCTTTGCTCTAACGCTTGGACCACCTCAGCATTATTCGCTCCATGCTCAGGGAAAAAATAAAAAATTTGGAAGGAATGGAATATTGAGTTTTTTGGAACGTCTCGTTAATAAAAGAGCGGGGCAAAATCACAGCTATACCCTCAAATCCCATCCTAATCAAACAAAATTGTCAGGATCAAATTTAAGAACGTGCAATTATCCCTATCCAACAACTCTGGACTGGGGCAGAGAAAGTCCAAAAAAGAACTAGCCCCCCGAGACAACTGGAAACTAGTAAAGATGTTGACACGCAACCCCTTACAAAATTGCCCCCTAAATCAATCACCTGAGGTATAATAACGTACTAAGCAGTTTTAAGATTTAACTAGATTCTGCGACAATGAACCAAGCTGTGGGGTGCGTGCAAAAGTCGAAAAAACACGTAACAGTAAGATAAAATTTTGTCCCACGACAAACCCCTTGAAAAGAAAATTCCCGCTAACACATACACGGCCGAGGTTAAAAAATCTCAAGCATGATAGTAACCTCAAATCCTATGTCATGTCATATTATCTTCCCCAATCCCCCATCATTATAGGTAAGGTCCCCCCTACCCCCCCCCGCTACCCAGAACAGAAAATGTTCACACAGCACCCCAGAGACCAAAAAATGCCCAAAAAATCTAAATCAGCCCAGATGTTAGTATCCGTGCCAATGTGGCATAAAACCGTCGAAAGCCTACTCATAATATTGCGAACACAGAAAATCCCCACAGCATGTGGTTGATGCCAACCGCGACAGCCCCCAACCACCCCGACCCAGTAAAAAATATATTGTAAAAGCACATCCCCCACAAAAAATTAGCCAGCCCACCATAAGGATCAAAACACCTGTGGAGCAACGTACTGCATGGCATAAAACGACGCAAACCTACTACATCTAATGTCTACCCGATCCCCCATCAGTGAGCGCTCCCCTATATTTACGTCGTGACCACCCCCCACTTCCACCAGTAAACATAAAAAATCACACAACCGCCTTTTTCAAATAAAAGCCCCTAACCCTACCCTTGGCATTCCACATATTTAGTCCACATCTCTCAATCATTAAATAAAACTCTCAAACCCAGCCATCAATTTATTATCAAGTCGACCCAGCCCCCATGCAGTGTTAGATGCTTGCACGAACGACCCCCAAACCCGAAACATAAATCATAAAAATTGTTACACCACCACCCACAAAATAAGCCTGCTGCAAACCCAACCCTCCGTAGTATTAGCCACACTCCATATCATAAAACTACCCCTCAACCGTACTCATCAGTGCTACCAGAGAACCCAGCTGTGATGTAGTCCAAAGTACCCAAAACCCGTACCTGTTAACATGAAAAGGCACCACACGTGCTAAAAAAAAAATGCCCCAAGACCCTTCCCCTGAGGTGACAAATAGCATAGCAGAATAACAGACAATACCGAACGAAGCTTGCGTCGAATGAACAAATGCATGGGTGCTCGAAGGACGAATAACACCTCACCCGAACCTTGTGAATGTTAATCGCCAAATGAAACATTCCACTGTGAATATAAGAGCAACAAACCACCCTGATGCTGGACTACAAGAGAGCTGGAATGAAACATTATAACTGCAAGGTGGAAAAAAATCAACAGTCCCTGGCGGAGATAAGGGTAAAATATAGAAAAAGGAACACCTATACTGTACATGAAAACAGCTCCACCACAGATGTGAGTAATTTATTGCAGCACCCTCAAGATACCGAGCAGTATCCTAGTGCTCGCCAGCAGTAGGAACCCAAACACCGGATGCAGTGTCAGATCCCCCATCACAAGCCCTGCCATAAATATAACAAATCATCACAACATTTAACCACCCTGCACAACGCCCACCCTCAGTACCACCCACACCGTACCTAATTGGATCGCAAACACGCCTATATACAAATCAACTCACTCTCATAGGTACATATAAAACTGTCCTTTTGTTGCTAGGTCGGTGCGTGCTTCTCCCCCCTCCCCCCACCGCTGCCCGGGTTCCCCACTTTCGCCCACCTTTCTTCTTTAAGTATCTCCCCCGGCATTTCCTGTGCGCTAGCCCAAACCCTCGGACTCAGTTCATCAGATACCCCAACACACCCCTCTCACCTACCCACCACACGCAATCCTCCACGAACACCACAGCGTTGTACCTCACGTTCCTATGTCGCTCTTTCCCTTCACCACTATCTCGGAAACATCCACAGTATGCAGACACAAGCCACCAATAGCAGCTGCAGATAGGTCCACAGTGTGGGCAGGAGCGCTAGGGACCTAATCCCTAAGAGACGCTAAGAACACTGAACTGAAACAGTAAAAGTTGTTCTAATGTAAAACGAAGTCCTAGTTATTTATATCCCACTAGCCAATCGCAACTGACACATCCCAACTGACCGACGCAAGCACAACATCTCAGTACTCTCGACCCTGCTCTATGGTATCTGTAGATCTGAATTTGCTCTGGCCGCCAAAATAACAGGAAGCGCCGTAAAAAGGCGCTATCATAATAGATGATTGCACAGAATATTTAAACCTTAAATATCCGCATGATCTGGAATTTCGGATCACCATAAATAAAGAACCGTTGCCGTGAGTTTCAACTTTATTGATAAAAAAAAAAACGCTCAACACACTCAGGAAACGCCGTCCTAAAATTCATAAAACTTCAGTTCTTACAGCATGAAGCCGAGAGTTTGGGGTGATTCGCGGGAACGAAGCGTTTTTTTTATTGGTAAAATGGCCGCGAGCACATGGCGTTATATGGGGCAGAGAATATAAATACGGAGGCCATTTTAAATCCTCACACTTCTCACTGTCTGTCCTGCATAACATCGAGCTGTTGCTGCGCACTTTATTGACTGTATAACCAAACTCGTTTATATCAGTTGGCCTTATAGTGGGATAAGACCATTCACAAGTATGTGTCATTTGCATTCTGTTACTCAAGCAGCGTTATTTATCTATCTTGCTGCAGCACTATAAATTGCACTCATTATAAAAACAAACTCGTTAAATCATGCGACGGAGGGAAAGACCATAAAAAAAACAAGTGTTAGTACTATTTGCACATTTTTATTTAACCAGCGTTATTAAATTCATGTAGTTTGTGGGGAATTCTCCCTAAAGTCCAGGGTGGGTGACTTCGCTGTCCCAAATATGCCACAATTACATCTGGTTGTTCTGTAGGGTATTTAAGGAACCCAAGGCTTAATTTAACCCCTTATTTTGGGTTAATGTAGCACAAAATTATAGGGTGCCTTTATTTGTTTTGTATCCTATATACTCCTAAATTTTACATCAGGTTTTTTCTGTAGGGTATTTAATACCCTAAGCCTTAATTTAATACCCCCTGATTTTGGTGTATTTTGACAACTAAATATAGGGTGTCTTTACTGTTTGGTCCTCTGTAGGCCTAAACTACGTCTAGTTTTTCTGTACAATATTTCATACACAAGGCTTAATCTAAGTTCTTTATTGTGCGATAATTTGGACAAAAATACATGGTGTCTTTACTTTTTGGTCCTCTAATATGCTTAAATTACATCTGATGTTTCTGTACAATATTCATACACAAGTGGCAATATACTTAACCTTCTTGATTGATTTTGTAATATGGACCAAAAAAACATGGGTTCAATATATAACACAGTAGGTACCACTATAAGCCTAAATAACCATACTGTATATACTGTACGATATATCATACACAACGGCTTACATATAACTCTATTAGTTGTGCGGTAAATTTGTGCCAAAAATACAAGTGTGTCTGTATTTTTTAGTCTTATATACGACGCCTAAACTAACCACTGCCAAAAGGCAGCCGTATGAGCTCCAACATCGAGAGTTGCTGAAGCTGACCGTGCTCCTGTCCAAGTTGTTGTACTGGCAGTACCTCCCTGTCCAAGTGTGTGGACCTCTGCACCATTCCAGTAAAACTAAATGGCTTGTGTCGGCCCAAGGTAGAGAGTCCCCAAGCCCGTTATTTCTTCGAGAAAAGGAATGTAACCAGCCCTGCAGAAATATTTAGAACAAAGGGTTGTCAGTCTTTGAGACTATCGGTGTCTTCCAAGGTGCCACGGCAGCGCAGACGTGTGGAGCCTGTAAACTACCGTCCGAGCCAGAAACATGTCCATTACGGCCACTATACTGATTGCTGCCGACGCCTCCAGAAGAGCTGCAGTTTCCAGAATATTGTCAATGGTGCACTCCTGTGGCCTAACTCATGCTGCTTCCAACTGACACTGTCCTCACTGAACAAACAACCCGTGTGGTTTTTCCTAATTCTGTTTCCACCCTCCACCACTCTGAGGTTGCCACTATGTTTGGTTTTCCCCTTCTTTTCATCTGTCAGAAGAAATTAAAAGGATCAGGATTGTCTGATGATTAGCTAGCCAAAAGCAGGAGACATGCAAATATCCCATTTACTGTTCATCTCTGTTTTGGATCAACTCCTGTTTGTTTTTGGCTTTAGCAATACTGATGGATTATTGACCGATTGAAAACGGACACTGACGGAGGAAAGGAACGGCAAAATGATCAGTGACGTCAATACAAAATTACTGCCGACACCCTCTCCACTCATTCAGGGGGCCTCTACATGTATCAGCGTTTAACAGAACAGGTTCTGTCATATTCCTTGGAATCATCTGGTGACGGTGTAAAGCTCTGGCATTGTGGAGTGACCCCTACTGTGACGTCCCCTTTACTGTGCTGCGACCTGTGCCGGCTCCAGGAACCTATTATTGTGTTCTTTGACGCTATTGTAGGATCTTAGCCCCCAGCTTGGTTCTTTCCAGCTGGTGCTGACATGACTTTGTCAGGCTGCATTCCCATTTCACTTATTTAGTCAGTTTTACTCCTGTAAGTGCCCAGAGGAGTGAAGAGTGAAGCGATTCTAAGAGCAGCGGCTGTCATGTGCATGTCATACTAAAACACAGCATTTAGGAAGAAAAGTCCAAGTGATCAGCACCGGGCCAATGAAAAAGGAGGAACTTTATTCAAAGAACTGCCAGTACAAATATCGGCATAAAAGCAACAGCATGCAATAGCAGGCAGGCGAATCAGAGAGACATGGTGAACAAAAACGCTGACATGTTTCGGGCGTAGTACAGCCCTTAGTCGTAGCACAGTTCAATTAGAACGTCAGCCTTAAATAGTGTGTTAAAATCAAAGAAAATTACTAAAACAGAGAACACCTGAACGGAGTTACTCTTACCTGAAACCAGAGCGTCCGCGCCAAATAAGACCAACAAACCATGTACGTCATAGCTTCACAGGCGGAAGTGGCAAGAGTGGAACGCAAATGCGTTTCACCCAGCCCGGGTCTCCGAAAGCAGTACTGACACCAAACAAACGCATCTGGACGTGAACGCCATAAACCGGAAGCGTAAGTGACAAAAGTGGAACGCAAAGTGCGTCCCAAATACTTAGGTGAAACGCAAATGCGCTCCACTTGGTCTAGATGGAGAGCGTGCGCCCTGGAGTGAGGCTAAGGGTTACATGATGGAAAACATCAATATCTACACAACATAGGGCTGAATTAAATAAATAGATGATGAGAGATGAAAATGTAAAACAACATACAGTTATAAATAAGGATATATAATAACTGATGTATAGCATTAAACTACAATACTGTGTGTGTAAAGATGGGACGCTGGAAAAAATTATTAATATTATTATTTTGACTACGCAACCTCGCAAAATACACATCAAAAGCCCCTGACTATACTTGATACTAAAATAACAAACCTATGTATGAAACATAATTTCCCTACGTGAATTCAAACCAATGGGGAAAAAAGTATCAAGAAGGAGCATCCAGTATGCTTCCCTGTCGTGTAGTATATATTCTACGTTGCCACCTCTTTTTGGCCTGAAAATTCTTTCAATGCCAATGAGTTGCAATCCCTTGGTATTAGCACTGTGACATTCGATGAAATGTTGTGAAGCATTGGATTTAGCTCTACTGGAGACATGGCTAATGTCATACAAGTGCTCCAGAAACCGTACCTTGAGTTAACGTGTGGTGCTTCCCACATATGATAGGTTACATAAAGAGCACCTGATAATGTAAACAACATGAGTGATGTTACAATTTATATAATTTCGAATGGGAAAGGATTTGGAGCCATCAGAATAATAAAACACCCTAGTTTGTGTAACAAACCCACAAGTTTTACAGGGAACATGTCCACATCTGACAAAGCCTTTGTGGCGTAACCAAATAGAAGAAGAATTCTTTTTACCACTTACGCTGGGAGAGAGGAGATTGCCCAGCATTACTCTCTTTCTAGATACAAAGGGCCGGGCAATGGGCGCGGTGTGGGCGCGGTGTAGGCGTTCCGGGGCGGGACGCGGCGCGCTCGAAAACTCCGAGGCATGTACGATCGCGAGTCGGCAAAGCGAGGCGCAATGCAGCGCTCGGCAGCTCCGACAGGCAGACCTGGTTTGTTTTGGTCTAACAAAATAAAGAAAAAGAAAGGTCAGCTCACCTCAAAATATTCAGCTGTGAAAGGTGGAATCAGCACGCATCCATCCGGAGCTGAAGATGTGGTTGAATGATACTTTCAAGAAGTTTGAATTGCAGCGATCTCCACCAGACATATGTAGTAAAAAATCAAATCCTTTATTTAAAGCGCATAAAAGAAAGTCCGAGCGTGCCCATAGGCAAAATAACCTCGCAGGAATAAAGATGGCTTACGCGTTTCGGGTATACATGTGGTTACCCTTGTCTGCATACAAAAAATGACAGACAGACCCCCTTTTAAAATATCTACTTTGTAAATCATTGGTTAATTACCTGCTCGCGCACTCTCACATGGGGACCTCCAAAAATGCGGGATAAGTGAGCACTAAATCAAAAGCCATGTGGACTTTTTGGAAGTGGCCCAAAGACAGAGGGGAAGAAGGCAAAACCGTTGCCAGGGCCAAAAAGCACACCCGGACTGCAAAAAGACACAATGAATCCGAAGCGGGAGACAACGCTGCTTTACAGTGGAAAAAATTGGCACCCAACCCATGGAACAAAACCCAACCTTTTGCTAAAGCCCGAACCTTTTGGCAATGGCCCGGCGGGGGGAAGGAAGTGATCGGAACATCAAACCAATAGAAATCCAAACAGAAATCCGGGCCCCGGCCCGTGCGCAGAATAAAATCCGCTTTTCTGCCTTTTTACTGTATTTGAATGTCCCGCCTTGGAATAGATTGGTAAAATTTTTTCCCCATAGGTTATAAGGGGTCTTTGTCGCCCTATTCTGCTTGGTCAATTTCCTCCATGGGAAAATGGGCCACGTCGCCCCTATTCTGATTGGCTGGTTTATGCCGAAAATAGAAGAGCTTAAAAAAATTTAAATTACGTATTTCCCGGCGTTTCCCTTTTTATTGCAACCCCTATGTACCCCGGGTTTTCCGGCGAAAAACGCTTTTGTTCGGGATTTCACTAAAATTTTTTTTTTACAGAAGGTTTTAGTTTTTTTATGTTTTACATTTAAATCAAAATGTTTTTTTTTTATTTATTTAAGCCCCCGGGCCTGAGCGCCGAGATTTCAGAGCCCCGCTCTCTCCATAGACTACAATGGGAGAAGTAGTATCTCTGATGGCGGGGAAGCCACCCACCGGTAGCTCACCCCAATCAGCTCTTTTCTGTTTTTTATGTGTTTTAAAACTGTCCCGCCTTGATTTTGATTGGTCAAAACTTCCATAGGTTTTATAAGGGGGTTTTTGTCGCTCCTATTCTGTTTGGGTCAATATTCTCCTAGGTTTTAAGGGGACATGTCGCTCCTATTCTGATTGGCGGGTTTTAGCCGCCAATGAGAAGAGCTTAAATTTTAAATTTACTGTATTTCCCGGGCAACCCTTTCTATTGCAATTCCTTATTAGCCCCGGTTGGGCGACAAACGCGTTGTTAGGGATTTTTTTAAATTTATGTTTATAAAGGTTTCAGGCTTTATCTGAAAATGTTTTACATTAAAAAAAATTATTTTTTTTTTTACTCCTCCCTCACGCGCTGAACCCCGAGATTGCATGGCCCCGTCTCCCCATGACTAAAATGGGAGAAGTACTCGCGCTCTGTTTGGGCTGGTTAGCCAAGCCCTGCTAGTCAACCAATCGCTCTATTCTGATTTTTTACTGTATTTTAAACTGTCCTGCCTTTGTTTTCGTTTGGTAAATAGTTCCCCAAAGGTTTTAAGGGGTCTTTGTTTTCCTATCTGTTTGGCTGAGCTACCCAAAGCCCCGCAACTAAACCCAATCAGCTTTTTCTGCTTTTTACTGTATTTTGAATGTCCCCCTTTGTTTGATTGGTAAATTTGTTCCCCAAAGGTTTTAAGGGTTTCCCGCTAATTTCCATACCCCCGAATTCTTGTTTTAGGATATTGGAAAAGTGATTTTTTTTTATGTTTTTTTTTTTTTAAAGGGTTCCAGCTTTTTCTGTGAATGTTTAACGCCTTTATAAAGGTGTTTTTGATTCATACCCGCCCCCGACTGGGGAAAAGATTTCTCGCTTTTCCCACCTGTTCGCTTTGGGAAACAGATTTTCCCCCCCGGCCCCGCACGGCCCTAAGCCCCGACTGCACCCAGTCCCCGCATTTGTCCCCCACACATGTGAGGCGCAGGGAATTTTCCCCGAGTCGAGTCACCCCTCGGAGGGGAAAATTTTCGGCACAGCGCCCACTGTGCCTCAGCCCCCCGCATGCGCCCCACACATGGCGGGGCCGCGGATTTTTTCCCCGCATGGAGACGGCACTCACCGGGCGAATCTCAGGCGCAGTGCGATGCCCCCTAAGTCCCGCTGCGCCTAAACACTGGCGAGGCGCTGCGGACTTTACATAGGATGTATGAGCGCGTCCCGGCCCCGACATAAATCAGGTGCAGATTTCGCCGGAAAAACTAGCGTAAAAGCGCGCCCCAACCCGGCGAGCTTCATACATGTCGCCCAATGTCTTTAACTTTCTTAAATTGACGTGTGTGATTTAAGACTAAAGTAGGTTGAGCATCATAGGGCGCAATGTTAATAGGAGACTTATCCTTTAAAAGATCTTCCTTTCGCCCGGGGAAATCTCTTTTTGGGTGCCTATCTAGGGGCCAAGAGGGTAACCCCTTTGGTTTTTTGTCTATCAAAGATAATATTCTTTTTTGATTTAACCTAGAGGAACTACAATTCCTCTTAGCTTTGAGTTGCCCTTTGGGGGAAAACCCTTTTTTTGTTTTTGTAAAAATGCGAAAAATGCGGATAGTATTGCCTGCCTGGGTTTTTCGTGATTCTGGAGTAATGTTTCACCCGGGGGGTGCCCCTAATTCAAGATCAAAAAAATAATTTAATGTTTGGTGGTGGGAAAAAGTGAATTACAATTCAATGGAATTTTTTTGAATATTCCACGAAGTTTTATGGCAGACATATCACCCCTCCCAAAAAATTTAGGAGACTCTATTTTCTGCCATACACTCCAAATGTGAAGCAAAAGGATTGCTATCGAAAAAAAAAAGTACAAAAATTCCCCCCAACAAATATGAGATTGGCCAATGGGGCAAAATTTCGCCCCCCCGATACCCCCTTTTGTTGCAAGTACTAACACCGAATAATCAAAGTAATTATGTTTCATAAGAAAATCAGTGACTTGAAGTAAATACTGAGTAAAATCAGAGGAAAAATCACTGAAGGTCTCAAAATGAAATTGTAACGCGGCCAGAGCAACCTGATGTGGGATGCTCGTGTACAATGATTCAACGTCACACGTAACCCAACTGAGACCATATTCCCAAGTTTTATTATGTAAGGAAAAAAGCAAATTTTTGTATCTCTGAAAAGCCAGGTGTGCGACAACAAATGGTTAAAAGCGAGTCCCAACATGGCATGTTTTTCAGACAGGGACCCTATGCCCCAGACGTCGGCGCATGGGGGAAAAAGACATTTTTTTGTGGACTTTCGGTAGTCCATACAAAAAAGGGTGTGACAGGAAAAATGGAAGCAAAGACCGATTGTCTCGGTCCAAAAAACCCCCAGAAAAAATCCACTTCTAACAATTTTAAAAGTGCCCCACTAAAAAATGAGTAGGGTCGGAAACAAATCTAAGAAAGTAGAAGAATCATTAGGAGGGACAACATAGATTGGTGGTAATTGATAGGGTTTATAACCAAAGATGCCACCTTGTTGCCATGCATATGACAATGTCTTCATTGATCTTAATTTTTCAAGGCAGCTTTTGTGGGGGGGTAAGGTTTGCCATTGAACCCAAGATAAAATCACGTAAAGTTTTAATCAGTTCCCCTAAAAATCAAAGCGGTCCATAGAGGTGGTCCTAGCCCGTAAAGGATAAAAAATTTTGTTAGTAACACAGGGAAAGCAAAAATCACTGGAAATTGACGGAGATCTTATTTTCCGCTAAATCCTCCGCTGTTGATAGAAAGTTGTTCAGGAAAAGACAAACCCCAATAAACATTTGATTTTGGACCAGAAGGGGGGCTGTTGACTTGGTATTTTTCAAAAAATGCGACGCAAGGTCAGAAACGATAAACTTATTTATATCTTTTAAAGGGATTGAAAAAATCAAAGTCCCTTTCTAGGGCCAAAAATTTAAACCCAAAAATAAAGTCGTTTGTGAAACTTCAAAAGACATGAGGATAAAATTTTTGTACTTCAATAGATAGATGGAAAAGGGTTTGTTGGTGTTGTTCCCGGTTTTCATATTTCCCCCTTTTTGGATGTTTCTTCCACCCCTTCTCTGCGCCTTTCCCGTTTTTTGTATTTTTAAGAGCTTTAGCTTTTTAAAATTTACGATGCTTGGGGGGTTGGGCTGTGGAAGTAGAGGCTTCCTCTTGAGTTTCTGTACTGTCCTCAGGAGAATCAGAATCAAGTGAGCTAAAGCTGACACGATTTTGCTTTCTCCTCCAATTGCTTCTTTTATTGGAACGTCTCAAGATAGACCGAGGAGTGGCTGGAGCATAGGACCTTCTGCCCCATTCATACACCTGGTCATGACAATAGTCATAGTTGTCTCGTTCGAATTTTTGCTTCTTATTTTCCATCACAGAGCCCTTCAAGTTGTGATACAGTATTGCGCACTCGTTGTAGTTCTTGATCAAAAATAGGTAAGTCTTTAAATTGCTGAATCTCCATTTCCAGCTGTTTTAGTTCCCCTGAGATGGTCTCCAATTTGGAATCTTCCTGTTTGATGATTAATTCCATGAGGTGTACAGAGCATGAGGATAATATTGAATTCCAGCTGTTGACAAACTCATGAGAGTAAATAGTAGTAGGAATCTTCTTAATATGTTAGCCTCTAGGAATCTTTTTTTGTTTGATATAATTTCTTAATGTAGTGGCGTCCCACCAAGTTTTCATCTCATGAACCATAATTTTTTCTAATGATTTCAATTTCACAGAGAATTCTGTGTCTCTCTGATTAATATCACCCTTATTCTGAAAGACCAGCGCGGCCTTTTCATTTCTTTAAGGGTTAAACCAAAAAGTTATATTTTGGTCTCATCTATCCACGAAACAGTATTCAAACTTCTGGCTTGTTTTGGTGACCTTTAGTCAACTAAAGATGGGTATCCATGTTCTTTTTGGAGAGCAGAGGCTTTTGCCTTGCAGTATTGCGATACATACCTTTGTTGCTTAATGCTTTCCTGATAGTGGACTCTTAGGATTTGATAATATGAAAATTTCCTTCAGTTACTCAACAGCTACCTTAGGTTTATTTGTGACCTAGCAGACTATTATACACCTTGCTTTTAGTGTGATGTTTCTTGGTTGACCACTCCTGTGGAAGGTAATCATGGTCTTGAATTTCCCTTTATTTGGTTCTGTAACCTTTCTAGATATGGTTTTGGAATGTAAAAATAAGGTTCTGTAACATTTCCAGTCTGATGAACATCAACAACAATTTTTCTGAGGTAATTAGAAATCTCCTTTGTTTATGTCATGTTGCACTTTCACAAACTTATTGTAAACATCATATTTATTTTAATAAAACAGGTTGCCAACTCACACTTGCTTGTCATCCTTTTAATTTAAAACATGTGACTCTAATTTAATCTCCAAATTAGTTACCAATCCTAAAGGGACAAATACTTTGACTCTCACAGATATGTGATAGTAGATTATTTATCCTCAATTAAATTACAAAGTCTAATATTCAATCTCATATGTTTGACTTAGTTCTCTTTATGAACTTTGGGACTAAAAATGTGATGTAATTGTACGACAAATTTATACAGAAGTATAGAAAATTCTGAACAGTCAACAAATTTGCAAAGGTATCGACAATAGAAAAACTATCCACTGAATATATTGCTGCACCCACTGCCCCTAGAAAGAGGGCTGCACAAGGTACAAAAGGTGTAAAATGTTCATTGAGAATGACTTGATGAATATTGCCAGCAAGGCATAGATGTAAAAGTGCACAAACTACAATTATAATAGTGTGTAACAAAGTCGTGTTTAAACAAAAGTATATAACAATGTTTAGACTGAAAAAAGCTAAGCAAGAAGATGGAAGAGGGTAGGTGAGATTGGAGAACCACAACTTAATCAAGGGTCAGAAAGAGCTTTGGAAGAAGACCTGAGCTCCACGCATATTGATGTTACTGCAGCTTCTTTGGGGAAATTGCATTTGAAAGCTCAACCATTATTTATATTCATCAACTTATTTACTTCATGTCAATTAACCATTGCACTTGGCTATAGAGTCTTGGATTGAAATATCTTAACATTCCTCCTTCATTTATGTGGCAGGATTTTGACACTTAAGAGTGCCTATACCAAGAAAGTGTAACTGCACTTATGCTAGCCATCTAATACAAATATCAGTGGCACACTAAAAACTAAGTAAAACATCAAGGTATATAGGATTTTGTGAAAATGCATTACTGCTAAGGAAATATGAAAACCTGGGATTCTTAGTTCGCAGTTTTTGATCAAAAAATGTTTAGGCTCACCTCCCAATAGCGTCAAGGGGATGCCAGTACAGGTGAGTCCCTAACACTAACATGTTACCTCACTATGAGTCCATTCAGACTACAACACCTCAGGGAGTAATAGGAACTTGCTACTGAATTACCCTGCACTGGTTTAAAAGAGGTAGGCGGAGTGCAGCAAGCCAATGAGGTTGCCATTCCTCAAATAGACTACAAAACTTGGTTTGGTTGTGCACACTTCCTAAATACCTTTATGTTTTACTTAGTTTTTAGTGTGCCACTGATTTTTGTATTAGATGTATGCTATTGCGTTGCCAGTGTGTACCTATGCCTACGTTTTTCAAAATATATTTTGGATGTGCACAGCCTAACCAAGTCTTATGCTAGCCAGTCATGGTCTGAAAATCACCAATCTTCATCATGTAAAAGTATTATGCCACAGCCACTACTGTACAGATATGGCAAAGCTTAAAAGGGTTTTCACACTACAGAAATCATGTCTCAGATTATGGGGAAAGCAAAAATAAGCACTTTTGTAATTGGGTTGCATTACCTCAGTCACTTGGTTTAGTAGATATGAGCTTTTCTGTGAATCTGTTTTCTATTTCTACTGCTGCTCATTTGGACACGCCCCCTTTTCTGTGATTGGTTTGTCTGGACATGTACCGTCAGATTCCGCCCCTGGACACGCCCCCTGCTCTGTGATTGGCAGACTGACATTTCATTCAGCCTGTTGGGACACGCCCCCAGACAAGAAACACCCCGGTCACGCCCCCTGCGCTGTGATTGGCTGTCTGCACACTCTGTGATTACTCCCCTCTGACCTGTTAAAACCAAAAGTAAAACCAGCTATATGAGAGAGCTGCTAGCTGTATATTCATCTCCCAGCTCTAAGGTGAATGATCTAGGTAATTACTGACTGTTTAACTCATAGATAGTGATGAGTGATTGTGTCAACAATTGATATCGAGTCGATATCGTCAATTATCGTGTCGATAGTCGATAATCGCCAATGACCGTTAAAGTCTATGGGAGAGGAACAACAGCTTCATTCTTACACCCAAACAGGTGAGGAGAAGCTGGAATTAACATCCACAACAGTAAACTGGATACATGCTACATCTTATTCAAGAGAATTAGGCTATAAAAGTCACAGAAAAAAATAATAAAATAATTCATTATATTCAATGGCTAACCGAAAACATGAGAACGGCGTAGCAACAGCAGATACAGCGGTAGCAGCTGCAAAGGGGTCCCTTTCACACAAAACAACACTGGTATTGGAAATGGCACATGGGAACTGGCAGGAGACCCCTATCATTGCACCAGGGACCAACATCTCATCACATATGTGGTGGCAGCAAGAACGTCCCAATGGGACATGACCCTTTGGCCACTGACAATTGTGAAGAACAAATGTCCCATTTTTTATAATAGGACCTGTAGTATAGCTGTATTTCACAGCGCCGTGACCCAAAAAATTATAAAAATGACTAGAGATGGGCGAAACGATTCTAACGAAGTGGAATTCGTTGAGAATTTCAGGAAAACCTTGGTTCTGCACGAAGCCGAAGATTAGGGTGATTCTCGTGAACGAAGCGTGTTTTTATTTGCTAAAATGGCCGCAAGCACATGGCGTTACATGGGGCAGAGAACTCTGGGAGGATGAAAGGAGGACCCTCAATGACATGTGCAGACATGAAGCCAATCAGAGACTGCGGGCTTCTGTGGACGTAAACAGCACTTATAAGTACGGACGGCACCCGCGCTTCTCACATTCCTCTCGTTGTGTCTTGGTATAACAGCATCTCTGCTGCTGCGGCTGCTACTACACAGATATCATTATAAAGCAAATTGTTTTACTCAGCGATTGGGGATCCCTTGCTCTATACAAGTTATCCTGAAAAAAGCTGCTTTTATCAGAGCGTTATCATTTTATTTATTTTGTGGGGTCTTCTCCCAGGGTGTCCAGGGTGGGTGTAATTCTTCCCCATATACATTTCAAATTCACCTGGTCTATTATTAGGGAATTTCAGATTCAGGGAATCCACCCAATCCTGTTAGTGTTGAATTGGGAGTGAAATACAGAGTGTTTTTTGTCCACCATCAATTAAATTTCACCTGTGCTATTATTAGGGAATTTCAGAATATGGGAATCCACCCAATTCTGTTAGTGTTGTATTTGGAGTGAAATGCAGAGTGTTTTTTGTCCACCATCAATTAAATTTCACCTGTGCTATTAGGGAATTTCAGATTCTGGGAATCCACCCAATCATGTTAGTGTTGAATTGGGAGTGAAATAAAGAGTGTTTTTTGTCTGCCATAATTTAAATTTCACATGTGCTATTATTAGAGAATTTCAGATTATGGTAATCCTCTGTCCTTTTAGTGTTGTAATTTGAGATAAATACATTGTGTGCATTTATCATATACAGACATCTTCATTAAACAGAGTCAAAAAAATTTTGATCAGACAGTGTGTCATACAGAGAGTTGGCAGGCTCTTCACATGTGAGTGGCAGTGGCACAAACCTTCCTGGAGCAGGCACTGGTCGCAGCAGGGGTGACTCAGTGAGGCCAGAACTGCTGGTGTCATCTAGTGGCCGTGTGTTGACCACCAACCCAAGGGTTCTTGATTGGTTGACTAGGTCATCCACTTCCTCCCAGATGACATCTGACAATCCCAGCCAAGAGTCGGTGGGAACGTCAGACACAACCACTTAGTCGGCATGACCAGGGAGCGGGTCAACCGCCCTCACCTGTCCTCAACCCGCCTCTGTCCCATTTGGTTCCCTCAGCCAGAGATCTACTATGTGGTCTGGGCTCAGCGCCACTATACAGCGAGGACAAACTGTTTGAGGACAGTCAGCAGCTACCTGGCAGCGAAGAGGTGGGGCAGACATCCACTGCTTCTTGCAGTAGGAGGGAAAGTAGTGATTTGGAGAGTGGTGGTTATGTTGCGAATGGTCAGGCTCTGCATACCGAGACCGTTGAGGAGAAAAGCAGTGACGGGCAAACACAAATCGATGACAATGTAGCCGATCGCACTTGGGAGACGGGTGAAGAAAGGGCTACATCATCATCATCGGGAGAAGAGGGTGTCAGCTTGCGCATCAGGCAAGTCGGTAGTGTGGCCGTGAGTCATCAGGTGGCAGCAGTGCGAGGTCGGGAGTCAAACGGCCACAGGGTCGAAAACCCGCTTCGCAGGTCCAAGAAAGTAGCGGCACAGGGGCTCAGCAAGGCAGCGCCGTTAGTAGTCACTCAGTGCTAAGACAACAGAGGAGCCGAACATGTGTATGTGTAGAATCTGGGGGCAGAAAGTCAAGCGTGGCCAGGGAGCTAACGTTGGCACCACGGCCCTGCATCAACACATGTATCGTCACCATCCAGTGGCCTGGGAGAAATGTGTCTTAGATGTGGTAGTCCATCCTGCCAGCCGCAGCAACAGCAGCAGCAGTGGCACGTATGCCATTGCAGCCAGTCAAGGCTCCACCATCTCTGCCGAAGGGAGCCTTTTGTCTTTTCCATCATCTCCCGGCTCCTTGCCACATATATGGCGCCAGTAGTCATTCAACGAGGCGACTGCAAAGAGACAACAGTATGCGTCCAACCATCCTAAGGTGCAGAAGCTGACCGTGCTCCTGTCCAAGTTGTTGGCACTGCAGTCCCTCCCTTTCCAAGTGGCGGACTCTGCACCGTTCAGAGAACTAATGGCTTGTTCCAAGCTGAGGTGGAGAGTCCCAAGCTGTAATTTCTTTTCCAAAAAGGCAGTACCAACCCTTCACAAATATGTAGAATAGAAGGTGGGCCAGTCCTTGAGCCTATCGGTGCACAGCAGTGCGGATGTGTGGAGCTGTAACTACCGTCAGGGATAGTACATGTCCTTTACGACCCACTGGGTGAATGTTCTTCCTGCCCAGCCACACCAACAACTTGGACAGGAGACGCCGCTTTCTCCTCCACGTTGTCAAACTGCTGCTCCTGCGCCAATGTCCGCCACCTCCTCCACCAACACCTCAGCCTCCACAAGTCTAAGTGCTGCTCCATCATACCACATGTGCAGGGCACAGCGATGTCATGTAGTTCTACACCTGGTTTGCCCAGGCCTCCACATGTTAGACCGACTGTATGAACAGAGAAAGTCCATTAACAATTTTTTTATGATGCAAGCGGACAGGAGTACTCCCCTGTGTAATTTTGATGTCAGCCAGTGGCAGCTCATGCGTGACACCTGCCGTTTGCTCAGGCCCTTATTTGTCAGTCGCGCGGACTATGGGATGAAGAACGTCATTCCACTGCTTCATGTCATGGAACAGATGCTGCAAACTCGGTCTGGACAGGGGACTCGAGACGTGCCGCCTACATCTCATGGCCACATGAGTCCGGTGGGGGCTGAACTGGAGGAGGAAGAGGAGGACATTGGAGCAATGTCTGGTGAAATGAGTGGTTTTTCCCCTCAGGTGGCAGGAGAGGAGAAGCAGGAGGAGGTAGAGGAAGATGAGGAAGACGAGGCAGATGACCCAGAAACACCGTGGCAGTATACAGTGGAAATGGAGGCAGGGAGTCCCTCAGTCCCTCAGAGTAACTTGCGCAGATGGCCCGCAACATGCTGATTTGCCTGGCTAGTGACAGCCGAATAGTCAACATCCGGCAGAGGGATGACTTCTGGCTCTCCACCCTCTTGGACCATCGCTACCGGTCCAAATGGGGAGCCTTTTTCCCAGCTGCTGAGAGTGAGGAGAAACTGGCGTACTATGGAGAAATTCTGGGGCAGTCAGTTGGCCGCTGCCTCTGTGCTGCATCGTCCATCCTCTGACAGGTCTGACCGGGGGGTTCCTCATCGCTCACGTACCACTGCCACAGCTGCTATGGGCAGGGCCGCCAACAGAAAAGAAGCGCCTGGGTCCCCCCTGCAAACCACGCTCCCTCAGCACCACCAACCCCGCCCAGCAACCCCTGCAAAAAAAAAAAAAATGCAACTGTGCCAAAAAATGAAATAAAAAATGAAAAATATTAGCGTAAGAAATAAAAAATAAAATCAGCATGTGTACAACAACCTATGCATAAAAACTTTTTTTGTAGTATATGATAAACGGTGTAAAAATTTAATATAAACAATGCTAAAATTTGCTGTTTTTGTTCATCATATATAAGGTAAAACAAAATATAAAGTGAAATGTAACCCAAAATAATAAACCAAAGAAAACTACAGTATATCTTCCAAAAACAAAACCTTCATTGCTAATCTCAAACAATGATGAAAAAGCTACAGCTCTTGAAAGTGGGGATTAAAAACCAAATTAATTGTTACCAAAAATGGGCCTGCAGTTTTAAGGGTGAAATGGTGGTCCAAGTCTTTTTAAAAAAATAAACCTTAAAGAGGTGTCCGCCCCCATTAAAAAGTTACTTCTGAGGGTCCTGGTGCCCAAGTTTAAAATCTCCCCTGTCTTCTGTTGAAACGCCCGTCACTTTCGAAAAGTCAAGTCACCTAGTGGCACATGACTGCTGCAGCCAATCAGATGCCACAGCGGTGACATCCCCGTTCAGAAGTGACGCCATGTTGACAGAAGGCCGGGGACATGCTGCTGTAAGTATCAGATTTTTTAAAATTTTACTTTGGGCCCCGGATCCAGTACGTATCCTCCTATTTAATACAATTACAGTATCGTGCATACAGAGAAAACTTCACATCTGCATCATAGATATCAAAACAGTTGGAAAAAATAAACTCTTGCATCCCACTGATATCAAGAGAGGGGCACAGCACAGCAAGAGAGGGGCACAGCACAGCAAGAGAGGGGCACAGCAAGAGAGGGGCACAGCACATCAGGAGAGGGTCACAGCACAGCAAGAGAGGGTCACAGCACAGCAAGAGAGGGTCACAGCAAGAGAGGGTCACAGTACATCAAGAGAGGGGCACAGCACATCAAGAGAGGGGCACGGCACAGCAAGAGAGGGGCACAGCACAGCAAGAGAGGGGCACAGCACATCAGGAGAGGGGCACAGCAAGAGAGGGGCACAGCAAGAGAGGGGCACAGCACATCAGGAGAGGGGCACAGCACAGCAAGAGAGGGTCACAGCACAGCAAGAGAGGGTCACAGCACAGCAAGAGAGGGGCACAGCAAGAGAGGGTCACAGTACATCAAGAGAGGGGCACAGCAAGAGAGGGGCACAGCACAGCAAGAGAGGGGCACGGCACAGCAAGAGAGGGGCACAGCACAGCAAGAGAGGGGCACAGCACAGCAAGAGAGGGGCACGGCACAGCAAGAGAGGGGCACGGCACAGTAAGAGAGGGGCACAGCAAGAGAGAGGCACATCAAGAGAGGGGCACAGCAAGAGAGGGGCACAGCACAGCAGGAGAGGGGCACAGCAGGAGAGGGGCACAACAAGAGAGGGGCACAGCAAGAGAGGGGCACAGCAAGAGAGGATCACAGCACAGCAAGAGAGGGGCACGGCACAGCAAGAGAGGGGCACGGCACAGCAAGATCGGGGCACAGCACAGCAAGAGAGGGGCACAGCACATCAAGAGAGGGGCACGGCACAGCAAGAGAGGGGCACGGCACAGTAAGAGAGGGGCACAGCACAGCAAGAGAGGCACATTAAGAGAGGGGCACAGCAAGTGAGGGGCACAGCACAGCAGGAGAGGGGCATAGTACATCAAGAGAGGGGCACAGCAAGAGAGGGTCACAGCACATCAGGAGAGGGGCACAGCACAGCAAAAGAGGGGCACAGCACAGCAAGAGAGGGGCACAGCAAGAGAGGGTCACAGCAAGAGAGGGTCACAGCAAGAGAGGGTCACAGCACAGAAAGAGAGGGTCACAGCACAGAAAGAGAGGGTCACAGCACAGAAAGAGAGGGGCACAGCACAGCAAGAGAAGGGCACAGCAAGAGAGGGGCACAGCACAGCAAGAGAAGGGCACAGCACATCAAGAGAGGGGCACGGCACAGCAAGAGAGGGGCACAGCAAGAGAGGGGCACAGCAGGAGAGGGGCACAGCACAGAAAAAAAAGGGCACAGCAAGAGAGGGCAACGGCCCCAGAAGAGAGGGTCACAGACAGCAGAGAGGGGCACAGCACAGCAAGAGAAGGGCACAGCAAGAGAGGGGCACTGCACAGCAAGAGATGGGCACAGCACATCAAGAGAGAGGGGCACAGCAAGAGAGGGGCACAGCAAAGCAAGAGGGGCACAGCAAGAGAGGGGCACGCACACAGAGAGGTCACAGCACACAAGAGAGGGCACAGCCCCACAAGAGAGGGGCACAGCAAGAGAGGGGCACAGCAAAAGAGGGGCACAGCACAGCAAGAGAGGGGCACAGCACAGCAAGAGAGGGGCACAGCAAGGGAGGGGCACAGCGAAGCAAGAGAGGGGCACAGAACAAGAGGGGCACAGCAACACAGGAGAGGGCACAAGCAAGAGAGGGGCACAGCAATAGAGGGTCACAGTACAGCAAGAGAGGGGCACGGCACAGCAAGAGAGGGGCACAGCACAGCAAGAGAGCGGCACGGCACAGCAAGAAAGGGGGCAGGACGGCACAGAAGAGAGGGCACAGAAGAGAGGGTCACAGCACAGCAAGAGAGGGGCACAGCAAGAGAGGGTCACAGCAATAGAGGGTCACAGTACAGCAAGAGAGGGGCACAGTACATCAAGAGAGGGGCACAGCAATAGAGGGTCACAGTACAGCAAGAGAGGGGCACAGCACAGCAAGAGAGGGGCACGGCACAGCAAGAGAGGGGCACAGCAAGAGAGGGTCACATCAGGAGAGGGGCACAGCACAGCAAAAGAGGGGCACAGCACAGCAAGAGAGGGGCACAGCAAGATAGGGTCAGAGCAAGAGAGGGTCACGGGACGAAGAGAGGGCCCCGCACAGAAGAGGAGGGCACGGGACAGAAGAGAGGGGCACGGCACAGCAGAGAAGGGCACAGCAAGAGAGGGCACATCAAGGGGAGGGGCACAAGCAAGAGGGGAAAAGAGGGGCACAGCACAGCAAGAGAGGGGCACAGCAAGAGAGGGTCACAGCAAGAGAGGGGCACAGCACAGCAGAGAGGGGCACAGAAAGAGAGGGGCACAGCACCCGAAAAAGGGGCACGGCACAGAAGAGAGGGCACGGGAAGGAGAGGGGCACAGCACAGCAGAGAAAGGGGACGGGACACAAGGTGAGGGGCACGGCACAGCAGGAGAGGGGCACAGCAAGAGAGGGGCACAGCACAGCAGGAGAGGGGCACAGCAAGAGAGGGGCACAGCAATACAGGGTCACAGCACAGCAAGAGAGGGGCACAGCAAGAGAGGGGCACAGCACATCAAGGGGAGGGACAGCAAGAGAGGGTACACACAACAAGGGGAGGGGCAAGGCACAAGAGAGGGCATAAAGAGAGGGGGAAAAGCACAGCAAGAGAGGGGTACGGCACAGCAAGAGAGGGGCACAGCAGAGAGGGGCACAGCAAGAGAGGGGCACCAGCAAGGGGAGGGGCACAACACAGCAGAGAGGGGCACAAGACAAAGAGAGGGGCACAGCAAAGGGAGGGGCACAGCACACAGGAGAGGGGAACACAAGAGAGGCACGCAAAAGCAAGAAGGGGCACAGCAATGGAGAGGGACACAGCAAGAGAGGGGGCCCCAAAAGCAAGAGAGGGGCCACGCACGCAAGAAGAGGGGCACAGCAAGAGAGGGGCACAGCAAAGAGGGCACAGCACACAAGAGAGGGGCCACAAGCAAGAGAGGGGCACAGCAAGAGAGGGGCACAGCAAAGCAAGAGAGGGGCCCCAGACACAAGAGAGGGCACAGCAACAGAGAGGTCACAGCACAGCAGAGAGGCACCCGGCACAGCAAGAGAGGGGCACGGCACAGCAAGAGAGGGGCACAGCACAGCAAGAGAGGGGCACAGCACATCAAGAGAGGGGCACGGCACAGCAAGAGAGGGGCACAGCAAGAGAGGGGCACAGCACAGCAGGAGAGGGGCACAGCACAGCAGGAGAGGGGCACAGCAAGAGAGGGGCACGGCACAGCAAGAGAGGGGCACAGCAAGAGAGGGTCACAGCACATCAGGAGAGGGGCACGGCACAGCAAGAGAGGGGCACAGCAAGAGAGGGGCACAGCACAGCAAGAGGGGCACAGCACAGCAAGAGAGGGGCACAGCAAGAGAGGGGCACAGCAGGAGAGGGGCACAGCACCTCAGGAGAGGGGCACAGCACAGCAGGAGAGGGGCACAGCACACCAAGAGAGGGGCACAGCAAGAGAGGGCACACCACACAGAGAGGGGAAAAGCAAGAGAAGGCACAGCACAGCAAGAGAGGGGGACGCACAAAGGGGAGGGGAACAGCAAGGAGGGGGTCACAGCACAGCAAGAGAGGGGGGACGACAGCAAAGGAGGGCACAGCACAGCAAGAGAGGGGCCCCAGGGAAGAGAGGGGGGCACAAACAAGGAGGGGCACAACACAGCAAGAGAGGGGCACAGCAAGAGAGGGGGACACACACAGCGAGAGGGGCACAGCAAGCAGGGGGGCACACAGCAAGGAGAGGGCACGGGAAGAAGAGAGGGGCACAGCAAGAGAGGGGCACACAGCACAGCAAGAGAGGGGCACAGCAAGAGAGGGGCACACAGCACAGCAAGAGAGGGGCACAGCAAGAGAGGGGCACACAGCACAGCAAGAGAGGGGCACGGCACAGCAAGAGAGGGGCACAGCAAGAGAGGGGCACAGCACATCAGGAGAGGGGCACGGCACAGCAAGAGGGGGAATAAGCCCACAGAGAGGTGGCAAACAGCAACCTGCAGAGGGGGCATCGCAGAGCCAAAAAAAGAGGTGGCCCAGCCAGGCAGAGAGGGGCCCCGGGCACCCCCCAAAGAGTGGTGGCCAGCAAAGAGGGGCACCTAGGAAGGGGCACAGGCACGGAAAAGAGGTCCCACAGGCACCCAAGGATGGCACAGCAAAATAGGGTCCAACAAGAATTTTTGGGAAACAAGGAAAGAGAGGTTAAAAAAGAAAAAGGGTCCAGCACAGAAAGAGATCCAACGGCACAAGAAAGAAGGCCCTACGGCCAGCAAGAAGGTCCGTTAGCACAGCAAGAGAAGGGCCCACCATCCAAAAGGGCCGGGACGAGGAGGGGCACATGCAAGGAGAGGGGCACGCACGCGGAGGGGGCCCCAGCCAAAAGGGGCCCCCACCACAGGAAGAAAGGCCACGTTTTTACACAGGAGAAGGGCACCAGCAATAGGGGGCCCCCCAGCCCCAAAAGGGGGCCCGAAAGAGAGTGTCACAATCGCCTCAGGGGGGGGGGAGAGCATCGCCCAAACACAGCCAAGGGGGGAGTGGCATAGCAATGAGAGGGCCAGCACAGCAAAAGGGGTACAGCACCCAAAGAAGTGGGCCATTGGGACAGCACCGAAGGGACCGCAACATCAGGAGAGGGGGCCACAGCACTCCAGGAAGGGGAAGCCCAGCAGGGAGGTGGCACGGGGAGGGGGGGCACACCAAGGAGAAGGCCACAAAAGAGAGGGCCAAAAAATCAGGGGATGGGAAAACCCGCTTACCAAAAAGAAGGCACAGCACCAAAAAAACGGGGGCCCAGTGAGACGACTGGTCAGCATCGATGTCACCCCTTTCACAGTCAGTTCGACTCCTGTGCTCCGCTACAAGACAGCGCACCGCTGAGGACGGGACCCCCTAACAGGCAGGAAGAAAAGACCCTCCTCAGTCAGGGTTCGTCCTCCTGCTGATGCCGCTGAATTCCATGAAACCAGCCCTGGTCCGTGTCCCCCTCCTTAAAACCAGTTTTCTTTGGAAACATCAGGGCCGGAGTCAGAGGGTTGAAAAAAAAAAAAAATTGTGTGTTACTGTCAACACGTGCTGACCTAAGCACCGACCTTCCAATGCCCAGTGTCACAACCTGAATCAGTGAAGCGCCGCCCATGAGGCGGTGCATCACTGATCAGTTGTCCTGTTGAGCAGAGAAAGAGGAGGGCCCGACTGCTCCGGTTACAGCGCGCACGAGGAGGGCGTGCATGTCATCAAGCGCAGCTGTGACCGGACACGCAGCGCGGGCCCCCCTTCAGCGTCGCCGGGCCCCAGCCATACACAGCGGCGCAGGCACCACACTCATCATGGTACAGAGAACAGGCCTATGGCTTGTTCTCTGTACTATTACTATGAAGCAAGGGGGCGGTACCTGCCGGAGGCGGCGGGCCCCCCCTTGCTTCACAGACTGGCCGGGCCCGGTACAGGAGTAGTGCCTGTACCCCCCCTAATGGCGGGCCTGGCTATGGGAGGTTGGGGGGGTAGGAGCAGTAGCAGCTCCATGAGCAGCAGCCTAAGTCTGGAGTCATTGATGAGCAGCTTCCTCCACCCGCCTAGTGAGGAGAGTACTCAGCAGCAGCAGCAGGACGTGGAGCAGACCCTAAACCAGCAAGTGGTGGCCTACTTGGACAGCACTCTGCCACCCCAGTTAGAAGATCCGCTAGACTTATGGGCAGCCAAACTGGATGTGTGGCCGCAACTTGCCGAGTTTGAGTGGAGAAGCTGTCCTGCCCGGCCGGTAGTGTGGCATCAGAGCGGGTGTTCAGTGCGGCGGGGGCCATCGTTACCCCAAGGAGAACCCGCTTGTCTTCCCAAAATGTAGAGAGACTGAACTTTGTCAAGATGAATCAGGCGTGGATCTGCCAGGATTTCCACACACCATGCTTTATGCCTCAGATTAGATCAGCCATGACACCTCCCCAAAACTTTGAGAAATGAGTCTGGATTCAAACTACCTACCTCAGCCACTATTCTGATGCTGCCACCCGCCTGATGCCACACGTCTGCTGACAGTTGCTCCATCTGCCTACCACCATCTTTACCAGGGACTGGTATTGCCACATGCCTCAACACTCTGTCATTGTGCCACTCTCTGACCTCATGCTGCTGCTGCTGTCACCTCCACACTGTGTCATTGTGTCACTTTATGACCTCATGCTGCTGCCGCCACCTCCACACTGTCATTTTGCCACTCTCTGACCTCATGCTGCTTCTGCTGATGCTGCTGCCTTCACCTCCACACTGTGTCATTGTGCCACTCTATAACCTCATGCTGCTGCTGTTGCTTCCCTCATCTCCACACTGTGTCATTGTGCCAATCTGTGGGCTCCTGATGTTGCTGCCACCTCCAGAATTTGTCATTGTGCCACTCTATGACCTCATGCTGCTGCTGTAGCTGCCTTCACCTCCACCTTGTGTCATTGTGCCAATCTGTGGTCTACTCATGTTGTTGCCTTCTCCACACTCTGTCATTGTGCCACTCTGTGGCCTACTGATGCTGCTGTCACCTCCACACTCGGTGATTGTGCTACTCTGTGGCCTACTCATGCAGCTGCCAACTGACTGCTGTCTCACTGAAACACTCTGTGGTTTCCTAATGCTGTTTCCACCCGTCACCATTCGATGATGTTGCCACGATGTTTAGTTTTCCCCTTCTTTTCACCTGTCAGAAGGAATGGGAAGGATCAGGATTGTCTAGCCAAAAGCAGGAGTGGATACAGAACACAGAAGACATGCAAATATTCCATTTACTGGCCATCTCTGTTTTAGATCAACTCCTGTTTGTTTTTGGCTTTAGCAATACTGATGGATTATTGACCAATTGAAAACGGACACTGACAGATGAAATGAAGGGCAAAATGATGAGAGACGTCAACGCAAAATTACTGCCGACACCCTCTCCACTCATTCGGCAGGGCCTCTACATGTATCAGCGTTTAACAGAACAGGTTCTGTCATATTCTGTGGAAACATCTGGTGACAGTGTAAAGCTCTGGCCTCGTGGAGTGACCCCTGCTGTGACGTCTCCTTACTGTGCTGAGACCTGTGCTGGCTCAAGGAACCTACTATTGTGTTCTTTGACACTATTGTAGGATCTTAGCCCTCAGCTCATTTCTTTACAGCTAGCGCTGACATGACTTTGTCAGGCTGCGTTCCCACTTCAGTTTTTTGGTTAGTTTTGCCCCCGTAAGTGCCCAGGGAATTTTAGAGTGAAGCGATTCTAAGAGCAGCTGTCATTTGCGTGTCATACTAAAACAGCATTGTATGAAGACCAAACCATGCTCCCTATGCATATTTGAGCATGGCACAATGTTCTACAACACCCTACAGGCTCTCTGCAGCCAGGAAATAGCTGTTTTAATTTCGTGTCGAAACTAGTTTTGTCTGGAAATTCGGCGAACTTGGCATATGGAATGTTTGAGAAATTCGCCCATCTCTAGTAGGAGGTTTGAAATTTCCTAACAGTTTTTCACATTTTCATGAACATTTGCAACACAGATTTTTTTTTTGTGAGGATCAGTCCAGTTCTTACGTGGCTTTGTGTGGCCTGTATGCTAGATTTTAGGTAGATATGTTAGAAATTACTCCATCTAAGAAACTTCACCCCTTAAACTATTCAAAACAGCATTAAAGAAGTTTGTTAACCCATTAGGTGTTTCACAGAAATTAATGCAAAGTGGAGGTGAAGTTTCAAAATTTAACTTTTTCTGAAGATTTTAAATTTTTATCCAATATTACTGGTGCACAGCAGATGTTTTCAGGGAAACGTAAATCAACATTGATTCCCCCGATTCTACTGTTTTTTGAGGTATACCATATGTGACCGTAACACGCTATTTGACTCCCCTTCATGCCTCTGAATAGAAAGAGCACCTACTTGACTTTGAAACCCCTTTTCATTGTGATTTTATTTAGGCACCATTACAGGTTTGCGGACACCCTAAGGTGCTAAAACTTAATAAGCACCCCTTAAAGACCCCATATTGGAAACTACACCCAATAAGGAATATATCCAGGGGTGTAGCGAGTACATTGACCCCATAGGTTTTTCACAGATATTTTTAGCATTGGGCTTGAAAAATGTAAAAAAAATGCCATCAATCTGCAATTTTAGCTGAAAATGTTTCATTTTTACAAGGAATCCTGGAAAAAAACAACACAACATTTGTTACGCAATTTCTTCCAAGTTTCTTCCAAGTTCATAACCTATATGTTGAAACTGCTGTTTTGGCGCATGGCAGAGCGTACAAGGGAGGGAGCGCTATTTTTATTTTGGAACGCAGATATTGCTGGGTGCCATATCTCATTTGCAAAGCCCCCCACAGTACCAGAACAGGTGAAACCTTCCAGAAGTCACCCTGTTTTGGATTCAACACCTCATGGATCTCATCTAGAGGTGTATTGTTAGTTTTTTTTTTTTTTTGCATTGGGCCATCAAAATGGGGGGCAGGGAGGGGATCCCAGTTCTGCCATTGTTTTTTGGGCTTCGTTTTTACAGCATTTTCCATGTGGTATGAAAGACATACTGTAATAACTGTACTATGCAGGTTGGTACAATTACAATTATATAAATTTTATATAGTATTTTATTTTTTATTACTTTTACATGATAGAAATATGTTTGTAGAAAACAAAAATGAGTTTTTATAATGTCACTATCCAGCAGCCATACATTTTTTACTTTTCTGTATATGGAGCTGATTAAGGGCTTATTTTTTAAGGGTGTGATGAGCTGCTGTTTTCATTATGGGGTTCATATGACACTTTGATTGTTTTTTATCCAGGTTTTTTTGTGAGGTGTATTGAACAAAATACAGCAATTCTGGTAGTGCGGTACAAATGACATGCTAACTTTACGCATCAGATCGATGCGATTACAGTGATACCCAACTTGTATATTTATTTTATGTTTTACTGCTTTTTCACAATAAAAACACTTTTATTTAAAAAAGAAAACACATTTTTGCATCGCCATGGTCTGAAAGCCATATTGTATCCATGCAGTACTGTTCTGTATGAATAAACTGTCACCATCATGGTAACTGTCAGTTACCAGGGTGGTGACGTCACAGGGAGCCCCAGAAGCCTTTGTCAGACTTCCGGGGCTGTCAAGGAAGCCTTTGGAGCCCGCGATCGTGGTGCAGAGGCTCTGATGGTGATATCATTACCTTAGCTCCCGCGGTCGCGACTGGCCATGGCGGCTAAGGAGTTAATTGGCTGTGAGTGGAAAAAACTCGGCTCGTTGCTGACGCCGCAGGGAGTCAGTTGTAATATACATATGCGTACCAGCGTACCTATTGCGATAAATGACTCGCAATCAGGATGTGCCGGTACGTCCTTTTGCAGGAAGAGTTTAAACGGGTTGCCTGGGTGTTTTTAGAAAAATAAATTTAAAGTACCGTTGACCTTATAATAAGGAATAAAAGTACAGAATAGCACACAGTGCATGTAAACTAATGATAGAGATATAATTTACAAGACTTAGAAATTAAATTGATGTTGTTGGAAGATAAATATTTCATAAGTGAGACATAGCTGGATGATACTAACTACTGGCATGTGAATTTGCAGCATTGTAGTCTGTTCAGAAACAATTTTAGGATTGAGAAACCAGGAGAGGTTTCCTTGCAATCCTGTAAAATCCTATCTAAAGTCAATCCTGTATAATAATATCTGTGAGCGTCATGAATACTTGAAGTCCCTCTGGGTGAAAATAAGAGGAGTGAGAAAGAATAATAAAAAAACAACATAAGTTTATTTTAGGTTAATTACTATAATATAAAAAAGGAGGTCACCTAGGTAACAGGAACACAACGGGTCATAATTATCAAGGCAGTTACATCAGAATTCTGGCACAATTTGCAAAAATAATGGTGTATATGCTTTACACCAGGGGTCCCCAACCTTTTTTCCACCAGGGACCGGTTTTATGTAAGACAATTTTTCCAGTGGAGGCGGGGTTATGGAGGGAGTTGGATATTTAGAATCACACACACAAAAAAAAAACACAATAAAGTGTATACTGTGTCATTTAGGGGTATAATATGGGAGTAACCGTATTTTTATAACTGCAGAAATGATGTCAGCTCTGTGGGTCATTTTATATCAATAATGCTGACCCCAGAGCCCGACAATCAGTCTGCAGTAATATTCATCAGCTCTTTGGGTTATAGATTGGACTCGATGGACCTGTCTCTTTTTTCCTGTAACTGACCTATACTCAATGACATAATTACTGACTGTTCACACATTGTTTTATGCATATGTCAAACATATAGGATTGGTTTGTTAAAAACAGTATCAAAATGCATAGTTTGACATATTCATAAAATTCAATGGTAAAACGATAAAAAAAAGCATACTTTTGATTCGTTCTATTGCTTGTGGGGTCAACGTTTTTATGGCAACCAAGAGTATTTTCCACCAAAATGATTGTGTCCCACAAAAAACATATACGTTTGCATGTCTATTTTTAACATAGAAGTCTATGAATGATGTTTGTCTCTATCTTAAACAATCTAGCGTTACTGTACCCAGGAAAAAGGTGTAAGAACGGCCTCTTAGTAACAAAGGTGCTTCAACTAAAAACTGTCTTGGGAAAGTTTCACTGTGCTTATTGAAAAAAAAACGTGGTTTTTTAGCAAATTTTTAAAAAAATTTTTTTTTTTTACAAAAACTGGTGCAGCAGACAGCTATCAGCAGGAAGTTATTAGAAAGTCACAATAAGCACTGTTTTTTTGTAGCTATTTATTTTTTCCCATTTTTTTTTTTTTTTTTTTTCTTAATGGCAGTTTTGTTTCCAAATGTTGCCTGATACAAGTTTAGCTTTTTTGGGTAAGCTACATTTCTAGATGGTATGCCTGCTCTACTCTTCTGGTAGTTTTGAATATTCTAACAGTGTCTTTAGTTTCTCTTTAATCTATTTATACAGTTATAATCCAGATGGGTCAATGCAACATTTTATTTTCAAATTATGCCTAATTTATCAAGATATTTTATTTTGTACACAAGATATTTTTCACATGTGCAGTGTCAGATTGGGTTTAGGGCCCACCAGTGGAATTTCATTCTGGGGTTCTACCTATGGAATTGATTCAGGGGCCCACCAGTGGAGTTGATTCTGAGGGCATATCCTTTATACCGTATACTCTGCCCAGTTTTTGTCTTTCTCGTCCCTTCTCCTTCCCATAGATTATAGTAATCAATAGAAACTCCGATTTTCCCCCATGCTCAGGCGCTACCTGGGGTTTCCTCTTTTCCTCTGTGGGACAGTTCATTCTGAGGGCACATCCTACATACTTCATACTCTGCCTCATGCTTTTGTCTCTTTCTCTCTGCCTTTCTGCCTCTCCCATAGATGCATACGTACAGTAGTTTAAAAGAAACTTTATGGGGGACATGTATGAATGGGACTCCACCAGAAGACAGGCGTTTTTTTCAGCCTGGAAAAAACTAGCGGGGGCCGGGGTTTAGCTATATTTTTAACCAGGCGCACTTCAGTATTAGGCCCATTACAGAGCGGCCGCGGCACTTTATAATGTGCCTGAGATCGGGGGGCGTACTGGTGGCGTGTCGCACTACAACCGTACAAAGCTAGATATTTATAACTTCAGCGGGGCAAATCCAGGCGCAATATTGCTGGAACAGGTAAACCATAATGATGAGCGAGGGGTGTTTGACCCCCCTCATTTTAAATAGATAACAGTTTTTTTGAAATTACCCATCCGATAGCCGATAGTCGATAATCGCCGGGGACCCATTAAAGCCCCATGGGGAAGCAAAAACAACCTTCATTCTTACACCCAAAAAAGGGAGGAGAGCTGGACTTAAACCCACAACAGAAACCCTGGATATTCTACCCTGAGCAAGACAATTGGTAAAAAAGTCAACAGAAAACAATTTATAGGCAAAAATAATTCATCATGTTCAATAGTTTACAAAAAACAGGGGGGGATGGCGTGGCCACAGCAGGTACACATAAAGCAATGGGGGCCCCCCTTTTTCACACAAACAAAAAAGCCGTTGGAAAGGGCACAGGGGAACTGCCGGGAACCCCTTAGCATTTTTTGCACCTGGACCAAAAAACTTGTATATAGCGGTGCTGGTGGCAGCAAAAAACGCCCAAGGGAAACACAAGGTTCACCCAGGCCTCAGTTACAGCGGGTGGGCGAGAGACAGGGCCCACATGCAGCTAAACAATTTGGTTTCCGACCCATTTAAAACTTCCTTTTTTTAACTTTTCACCCGGCCACCTTTTCATTCCCGCCCCTTACAGGAATTCCCCCCCAAATTTCCCCCCCTGGCTCCTTTTTTAAAGTACCTAACCCAAAACCACCAAAAAATTCCATGGACACTCAGAATACACCTTCCCATAAGAAATTGACTTTTAAGAAAAAATTTTTTCCAATCTTGCTTTGCGCTAAGGGCTACCTGCCATTCTATGCTGGCACGTTGATGCGTTGACCACGTGACATTTTAAAATGAAGTTTTAAAACAACAGATGTTCCCTGGAGGCCGTGTCAAATTTTCCGCATTCTATTTTTCAAGTGGGTTGAAGGAAATTGCTCACTTTTTTATTTGGGAAATGGTAAAGGGGTGTGGGGCACCCAGTAAACCGCTTTTCATTTTTAAAAGGCCTTAAGCGTGGTAAATTGCTTTTTGTCAATAAGATTTACCATTGGTTTTTTTTACAGCGGCATGCCCCCCAAACCACAAAAATGCCCTTGATAGAACCTAATTTAAAAAAAATTAAAAAGTGCCGGAAGAAATAATCTTTGAACCACCCTTTATTTGAATGGACGACACCGGACCTAAAAAAACATTTTAAAAGTTATAGGTAAGTTATACCGGTTTTGGGGAAAACTGAACGTGAGTACAATAAATGAAAAAACAAAAGGGACAATTTCCCTTATATCAGAGGTTGCTGGCCAAAAAGTGAAAAAACATTGCTTTTTTTAAATTCAAGGTCACAGAACACAGTGGGCTACACAATATCACCCTTCCTTTCCAAAGCCTCTCCTCCTGCCGCCTCCCCCCACCCACACACACACACACACCCACGCAGCTGGACACACCAGTAGATATCTTTCAAACTTTCTCTAACTAAATAAGAAGTGAAATTCTTTAATCTAACTCTATTTTAAGCTGTAGGTAGGTGGATGGTTTTTGTGATTTGAAGAGACACCTCAAGCTTTAAACACATTGGGTTTAAAAAGCCGGAGTCCTGTGTGAAGGACATAACAGAAAGAGTACAGGAAAAGCGTTGCATGATAAACCCAAATCAGGATTTTTTTCAGCCAATGAACCATAGACCGCCCAGTAGACGTGTACATCCCCTCACCCCCCCTTCCCCGGGGTGATTGGTGGCCACAAAATTACAGGAAACGCAGAAAATGGCGCGATATAAAAGATTATCTAAAAATGTCACCTAAACTATCGCATGATCGGGAAAAACCAAAAAGCCTAAAAACCGGCCTTTTAACTTTTGTCAAATATCGCTTATCCCCAGTAAAGCACTATAAAAATGGTTTACTCGAGCCTGAATTGTCATTTTTGCACTAGAATGCAACTGATTTATGGCCTGTAGTAGAACAGGTTCATAGATTCAGGGCATTCACACACTATTTTGGACAATAAAATTGGCGTCTAGGGGCCAAAAATTAACATTCGCTTAGGGCCCTATGCTCAGGGGCCCCCTGGTATTTCCTTTGTTCCTCTGTGGGTTAGTCTGAGCCTGCACATGTGCATGCAATTCACATGGTTAATTGATTTTGCAAGACAGTTCAATTTGTGGCTACTTTTTTTCATCACATTCTATTTTGTCAATCTGCACTAACTTTAAGTGAGACATGTATGAAGGAAGGTGCTTCGAAGTGAATTGTTGAGTCTTATTTTCAGTGTATAATGTGCCTGAATGTCTGAAGTTCGACGTCCCCCTTTTATTTTAGGGCATTTTGGATAAAGCCTATAATAGCTGGAAAAATTGTTTTAATTTTTTGAATTTTGAGTCTTATTTTCAGTGTATAATGTGCCTGAATGTCTGAAGTTTGACGCGCCTCGCCTATTTGTTATGGATAAAGGCTATAGATAGGCTGGAAATAAAAGAAAAGTCATTAGAATAACATTCGTGAATAAAAACTAAGTACTGATCTTTTTTGGGGACCCCAAAGGGCCCAGCAATACCCGTGCTGTGCTGGCTCTTACTGTATGTAGCATAAAGGGTGAGAGCAGCAAAAATAAATATCAAATTTAATGTAGTAAAAATTAAAAATTGTAAAACCTGAACAACAACATCAGTGGGTTATTTAAAGGGGTTTTGCCACGATGTAATGTTGATGTGGGATCCTCCAAAATAGGTATTTAATCACTTTTCTAAATATATGTGATTACAAAAATTGCAGCGCGAGAGAGATATAGGTGGCCTTACCTGCCCTTAGTTACTTAAAAGCTTCTATTAGATACGACCTGACAAGAGCTGCTGGCCGGGCTTGAGCAGCGCACACTTCTTATCTGATGAGAGGGAGCTGAAGAAGCTTTCAAGGCACCGGGTAGAAATATGTTGTGTTTTGTATACAGAATCCACTAGTTGTAATATGATTATCTGAGTAGATCCCTGCTTTATCTGATGACAGGGAACATGAAGGAGCTTTTAAGCTGCTGGGGAGAAAGGTGTTTTTCTTTTGTATACAGAATCCACTAGTTGTAGTTTGATTATTTGAGTGAACATTTCACATGATCCCTTATGCACGGCTCTGTGCTCTGGCTCTCTCTGTCTCAGCTCAGCATGGCTTGTTTACATTTGCTATTAGCAGATAAGGCACGTCCTGGCAAAAGCCCTTTAATCTAAAACTAGTTTTAGATTCTATTAAATTTAAATGCATTTTATAGGAGATATTTTTAAAATTTTTGGGATATTATATATTTTTATATTTTATATGATAAAATTTGTAATGAAATTTAAATAATTAATTTTATATAGTTTGATAATTATCCTAAATTACTTTTTATTATTGCACTGGTGTAAGTTGAGAAATATTGGACATTTTTTGCCCTAACAGCAAATCTAGCTCCACATCGACTCCTCAGGCAGACCACATTGAAATAGGTCTGCCTGCCTGAGCCATAATGTGCCTAGTTTTGCCGAACCACATTCATATATGTGTCTAATATTACGAGTGTGGTGTGACACACCTCCAGAACGCCCCCTCATAGGGTGCATTAAAAAGTGTTGAGTCTTGCGAACAATGCTCCTAACACATTCATTAGGTGCATTAGACATCGTAGCCGGATCACTTTGGCACATTTTACACCAGAAAAGGGTGAAAAACCCAAACATACATGTCTCCCTTAGAGTTAATGACATATTTTAGGTGGTACTTCATTGTAAAGTATAGTATTTAGCCACTTCTACAGCCTGAAAAAGAAATATGGAAGGAAGGGGGGTTTGAGGTCAATATTTTTTTCTTATACTGGTGAATGTAAAGACACTTATGCCACGCTGTATGCCAAAACAAAGTGTGGGTTATCCTTTCAAAAGACTCCCGTAGACATACAGATGTAGCAGAACTAAACTTGACAAATAAAGTATCATGATATTGTGGCACATAATATCTTAACTTTTACAACCCTTTTTCTGTTTCCTTTATTATGATATAAGTAAAAAGAAAGCGGAACGATAAAGTTAAAACCATCCTCTGTATTGTGTATTTTAAAGTCTTCGTAAAGACACAATTTAGGAGTTTTTGCTAGGTTGGGTGTAGGGGCTGCTTATTTCATGTGGCAGAGTGCCCACATTCTAGATAATACAAACACAGCACAGTTTCTTTAAAGGGAAATCCACCTTTTTTATAAAACGGGAATAAATGAGACAAAAGGGTCCTGCTCGAGGCAAAAGCCCAGTCAGTGCTGGTGCACAGCATCCAAAAGAGGATCTGTGTGGCGGGCCCCAAAGCAATTTTGTCTCGTAAAAAGGTCCACGTACTGCACAAAGCCAAGTAAACTGCTGCAGAAACCATATTGGGCACGGAGGGTTGCTGCTTTCTGGAGTACAGAAAGAGCCAGTGGAAGACCTGTTCATTCTGATTGTCCTTTCTGGGGCATTTTTCAAAGCTTCTCCCCCTCAGCCCCCTCCCCACTTTCCTTTCATTGGGATTTCTGTCTTATTAAGCTGTCTCGGAATGTGTGGATTTTGGCTTTTGGCACGTTAAGTTGTTTTCTGATTTTTTAGATTGCTTTCTGGATGTATCTTTTTTATTTTTTGGCTGTGATTGTAAATTCGGAGTCTTGCTGGAGCTGCTGGCTACCCAGGCTTACTTAACAACAAAGCATTTAGTCATTAAGTGAAGGTACTGCAAAATGCTTCAGTTCAGCATCCCTCCATCCTTTTATTAGGCTCACTCGAGTATTTATGATTGCTGATCCAGGACACATGTACAAGGTAAGAAATGGATGGTGCTGTGCAGAATTCCTATACAGTCTCATTGACAAAGCTATAAATAACTTTTCTCTCTATTCCCTGCCTATTTGTTTCATTCATTTTAACAACTGTCAGGAGACTTGCATGTAAGGAATCAATGTAAGAGCAATGTTGAATATCTTAAACATAATTAATATATGTTACCTTTTGTTAAAGATTGACACACAGATTTAAGCTTTTTAATGTCCTGAGAACAAAAGCAGGACCTGATTCACTTATATGTTCCATTTGCACTGAAAGGGAAGAAAGGCTACTGAAAGGGAAATTTGAGAAGTCTTCCCCGCTATCTACGCCTTGCTCTGATTAACCACTATGTTCAGATACAATTGATATTTTCATACAGCTTTTTACATTGAACAATTTAAAAGTCAAACCCCTGGCTCCGACTAAGGGAGGACACAATATACTCATTATTCTCATAGATGTGATAATCTGTTAATTCTAAGACCAAGTCAAGTCACGTCAGAAGATAAGCTTTTCTCTTCAGTGACTAGCATGAGCCTAATGTAGTTCTTGGCAATATACAAAATAACATGGTTTGTACTGTCTGCTGTGGTCTGATAAGTTGGTGCATATGGTTGTATACTGTATATGTTTTTATTGCATGGAACATTGACATAGGTAATACAACAAAACGGTTGCATTCTTCATAGCAAGCTATAGCTTTGGTGATGGAAGCATTAAACACAGGGTATTTAAGCATTAGTGTGGGAGTTTTTTTTTTTTTTAAACTTTCATTTTCCCCTCTTAACTCTAACTATAGGAAATTTGTCATTTTATTAGTCATTCTAAAGTATTGATAATGACCAAATGAGCACTAATATAGCTTTTATTGGACACATATGAATTACTTTTACTATAGATTAGGCTAGTGACTTGATTTTCCAACCTGTTACCCATTAGATGTGGCATGTTGTCTGCTTGAATGATAGTTTCCTATCTGTAACCATGGGTAGTATATGAAATTGTAATTATAGCAAGACTCCTATTAGTGTCATCTGCCAGCAAGAGGTGTCCGTTATGTGTGGCTGTTAAACCATGTAAATGCCTTTCTTTAAAGTAATTTTTGCGGGAAATTCACAATTACTTTCTTTTTTTTTACCATTACTGTTCAAGATTTTTCATAGTGAGCCCCTTTATTGTGCATTTATTGTTATTTATAAAGGCATGTACGATATATATATTTTAACCTTCAGCTGCTGGTTAAGGGTATACCCAGGTAATAACACCCCCCCTCTTTTAGTCCCAACATACTTTTTTATTTTTTGTTGTGTTGTGTGTGTGTGTGTGTAGATGTCTGTATACTCTATTACAACTACATTCTGAACACTATCCCATCTGTGTACCTTATATCATGTCCTTTCTTATTATATATATATTTTTAATATATATATATATATATTTTTAAATTTTATATATATTATATTATATATATTTTTCGCATTCAGTGTGAAAAAAAAATAAAACAAATTTAAAAAGGGGGGGGGGGTATACCCCTTAAACAGCATTAAGGTTAAAATAATAGGTCATTTGTTTTAAAACCCGAAAATGTTTTTGGTTTAAATATTTGAAAAGGGCAAATCTTACAAAATGCAACCCCCCATGAAGAACAACATTGCTCAAAAGAGATATGAGCTTTGGGCTTTGCTAATTAAGGTTTACAAACAGAATAGACTATTTTGAACCTCCTATGGCTTTTTAAGCTTAAAACATAACTTAAGTACCATTGTATAAAATATTTGTGTCATTGGAGTATGATTAGGGGCAAATACTTATTGTTATTTTTCATTTTCTAATTAAAACAGAAGGGCCAAAGGTTTGGGGCCTGGAGAATTCCCCTTCTCTGTACAGATCATCTTTTCACATTCTCTTGCTTACATCCAACAGGATGCAGCTGTTTGGGAAGCTGATTCTGCAGCTCGCAGAGTCATTTATCAAAGTATTTTGGTCCTCAAACTGTGGCAAAAGTAGAGCAATTACGTCTCACCAACAGTTCTGAATCCATACCATTTATCTATTGCGGAACCTAAAAATAAAAATTTTGATTTTCATCGCCATAAATCAAAGGATTGCTTGTGGTTTGACCTTTCCTCCACTCAACACACATCAGTTCATGAAACTGTTGCCTTCGTTTCTCAGAAAGACCAAATCTCATTTGTCATCTCCCCTTATTTCAGTTGACGTCCAATTTGTGAACCTAAGTCACGTTTAAAGAAGTTGATGGGATCAACAATTTTTCTATAGGCATGTTATAAGGAAACTTACCCTTGTTTAGCCCCATCTATTAGGTCTGTTGCCTTTTTCTCTATCCTAGGCTGTAAGATAATATTGAGACAGTATTTTACTGAATGCATGCTGAAAGTAGATCTTTTGCTTAGAGAATTTTATTGCATGTGGGATTTTTTAAAGTTAGTTATAAAAACAAAAAGTTACCCCAAGACAATTAGATCAATTATAAAAAAGGGTTTTTGACAAAAAAAATGAAGAATCCTGGATTTTTTTTTTTTGCTTGTCCTTAAAATTAAAAAGATGTTAAAAAAAGATGGGGAAAATTTAGCAAAAAAGAGCTGGGGAGAAAAAAGTGAGTCGATTTGCTAGTCTCAGGTTCTCTGCATTTGGAGGAAAGAAGAGAAGAGCAAGCATCAGGCACAAGTGAAATAGACTGAGAAAAGGATTGCCAGATGCAGCAGTTATAAAAAGAAGGAGCATAATTAGGACTAGAGGAAATGTTTCTGTTTGGAGGGGGTGAAAGAACGCAAAATGACACAAAGCTATTGAATTGGGTGGGGCAGCACACACTTTTTTTCAAGTGATGACTTTTTACTGAGCGTCAGACAAAGCCAAATTGAAGCTTCCTTTATGTTTTAAATTTAAAATTATTAGGGATTGGATTTGAAGCATTTTTGCTTCATTTAGCCAAGGAATATAAGGTTTATACTGAAGAGATTATTTCCAAGCTGTAACTGTAATTTACATCTCAGAATGAAAGGGTTAAATTCTTGCTATGACTTATGTCAAGAAATTGGACTGCATTGATCTGCCACAGAACTATGGTTTTATAAGAGGTGGGCAAGACAACGAAGAAGCTATCAACAAAGATAGAGAAGTTCGAGACTTCATCAAAATCTTAATCAATAGTGTTTAACAGATCTTGAAACACACGGACCAATTTGAAAATATGGCTCTGCTAATTAAAATGTCTACTTTTCAGACCTAAGATTCATTCACAACAGTTCAGTCCTATGTGAATGGAAACAGAATTGCTAGGTTAAGATTATGCCATTTATGTGATTCAATCTGCCATTTGCAATGTGAATCAATATATTTCTAAATTTTTTTGGGGGGCTCAATATTGGTAGGGGAAGGGATTAAAGCATGTGACTCTGTAATCATACTGTACCAGTGAGTCAGATGGCTGCAGGTACAATCACAGAACGTGGAGCCAAATAATCTGTTCATCACCATGCACAGATTTCTCATTTTTATATTTGCGTAGGAAGGATGTTACTCATTACCGCTTCATCCCTTTGTGCATACAAAAGTTGTTTGCTTCTGTTGTGTACCCGAAACTTAAAACATTAAATAATGGCATGGGAATTATTCCATTTCATGTTTGTCACAATTACAGGATTGGCTGGTCTGCCCAAAACAAACTTCTCTGGTCCTTTGTAAATGTTATATTTATACAAAGCCAAATCAAGGAACACATCCAAGAGACCATCAGGGAACAAATCTTCTGTTTGCTTCTTGTATATTTTATTCAATTAAAACATAATAATTGGAAAAGAAGAATCATGTAAGACAATAGGCTAGTAATAGCCAGATTATCCTCTGTTCAGGGGGATGAATCACTGAGCAAATGAAATATGTAATAACAAAGGGAATTAGGGGCGACATGTAGAAAGGGGGCTGCGGGAAAACCCTGGCTCTTTTCAGCCGGGAAACTAGCCCCCCGTTCCCATATTTTTAAATCAGGCACTTTCCAATATCAGGCGCTTTTAAACCCCCCGCGGCACTTTGTAGGTTTTTGGACGGGGGTTGCTGGAGGCGGTCGCAAAACAACCGTAGAAAAGCTAATATTTATAGTTCAGTACGGAAATAAAGATGCATTATACGGAACGGGTAAACCACTTTAAAAGTGGTTTACCTGAGCCTAAAATTATCTTTTTTTGCGCTAGAAGTGCGGGTTTATGCCCCTACTAGACTGGTTATAATTAAGGCACATTCACATCTAAAAATGTGCAATAAAATTTTGGCGGGGGTCCAAAAATAACATGTGGCCCTAGGTGTTTAGCCCCCTTGGAAATAGACATGTGTAGTGAAATTGCTCTTGGTTGTAAATTTATGAGATTCACAAAAAAAAAAAAGTTAAAAAAAAGAAAGTGTGATATGGCTGCAGGCCTACAGGACCAAAAAGTCAAAGAGTGGGAAAAGTTAGCACTTCCAAATAAACAGTGATTTATTTATCTCTGCAACATTTCAGTCCTCACAGGAACCTTTCTCAAGCAAAACTTGACTCGTCAGGTTCCCGTGAGGATCGAAATGTGGAAAGGGTAAATAAATTACCATTTATTTGGAAGTGATACTTTTTCCGTTTTTTTGATCTTTATATTTGCAGTTGATTTGACATTAATCTTAATATGCGCCTCTTCTTTAACTCCTTACTGACGATAGCTATGGGTTGCCCTTTTGCTAAGGAGCAAAGGGGCAAGCTTATCACTGAGCCCACTCCTGGGTGCGGTAGAGATTAAGAATGTTTTCATTTTTTTTTAAAGTAATGAAACAGAAAACCCTACATATTTGGTATCAACAGAATCATACCAAGCTGGAGAATACAGTTAACACATCAGTTATACAAAGGAGTGAATGACATGGCACAAACATGGCGCAAGTATGTTTTTTTTTTTTCCCCCACCTAGTTTGTATTTCGTTTTCCCCAGTATTTTTTTTTTTTTTGATAAGATCAATAGCTCAATTAAAATGTACATCTTATGCCACAAAAAAGCCATCATATGCCTATATAGATGGAAACATAAAAAGTTATGGCTCCTGGAAAACAGGGAGGACGCAAATGAAGAGCCATAAAATTTTGTCTATTTGTCCGGAAGGGGTTAAATATTTACATTTAAAACACTTCCCCCATTCCCATTAAATGTTTATTTTTTAATTTAATCTTTTTGTTTGGATAATAACTTTTAAACTTGTAAAAAACACCAACATATTCTGCAGAATTTATAATGCAGAGGGTATAAGTACAGACAGAAAACAACATAACATAGTAACAAAGATATTATTAACAATAAAAACACAGATACCCCAAGAGATTAAATCTATGTGGGTGTAGAGGTGAGACAAAGGTGAGAAATGCTTAGTTTACACAATGGTCCAGCCCTCTTCCATTAATATGCATAGTACACATAAAAGTGGATGAAACTGCCACCCATACAGTACATTTTATAGCTAATGGGATGTGGTGGCAAAGTGCATGGAGTGTCAGGAATGTATGTAACTGAAGGAGGGGGTTCACAATTAGGGATAGTGGTAGGCCTGCCTAAAAAGATTTCTTTTAGAGCATGCTTAAAATGCCGAGTGTTGTGAGTTAATCTAACTTTATGGAGTTGCACATTCCAGAGAACTTGTTTGAAGTCTTGGAGGCAAGTATGAAGGGTTCGGATGATGAAGGAATTTAACTGGGTAGTTGCAGCTTAGAATTCAGGTAATTGGTAACCAAAAAAAAAAAGGGGAGTAACGGGGTGCGCACTGTGGAAAAGCCTTTTGGGTGAAAGTGATTGTTTTTTTGATTCCGTATGAATCGGCAACCGGCATGACTGACGCAGGGTGAGGCATCAGTTAGGGCTAAAAGAAAAAAGAGCCTGGCTTTGATTCAGGACAGATTGGAGAGGGAAGAGTTTAGAGAAAGAGAGACCAATAAGCAGAGAGAAAAAGTTGTCAAGTTGGGAATGTGTAAGAGCAATAATGACAGTTTTTATTGTTTCCACAGTGAGAAAAGGGTGGACTCTGGGGTTGTTTTTGAAGTGCATATGACAAGAGCAGAAAAGGGGGGTTGAATTTAGAGAGGAAGGGGCAGTTTAGAGTTTGATTTCCCCAAAACGCAGGGCCCGCGCCTAGGAGTTATGGTAGTACCACTCTGAAAAATAACATAATTGTGTAGCTGTAACAAAGGAAATTTTTCTGACATAGATACCCGAGCGGGAAAATATTTTAAATTAGAAAACTATTTTTAAGTTATGAGATATGGCTCTGTGTCACAAGTATGAAAATGTGCTAAATGTCAAGAAAAGTTTTGCTACGTAACGTATGTCTATGTTATCACTCCTTTGGGCATTGCTCTATTATAAATCCAAATTTTTGAAAAAAACCCCGAAATAAAGAAAAAAGAAATCGAAAACCCAGTGTTTTTTACTCCCTGAGGGCACTGGCACCTAACTGGTTTAGCAGAGGGAGACAGTGACATAGAATGCTGATGATTTGCTACAGCAGCTGGTGGAATAACAAAGGTCTCCACATCTGCCCTTTTTATATACCTATTAAGGTAGGGCAGTACTGGTAACCTGTGAATAAAGCAGTTAAAAGTTCATAAATAAAACAGAAATTACATTACTAAATATTTTTTCCCCTTACAAAATTCCTTTATTATTGAAAAAAAAAATACCTGCATAATTGAAATCACTGCACCTATAATTATCATTTTATTTACCCCGCAAAAAGAAAAAAACAACAAAATAAGTTTTTTTTGTTTATCTCACCTCCAAAAGAAGAATAAAAAAAAACCCAAGCATTTTTCCATTTATACCCCCCAAAATTTGTGCAAAAGTTTCAATGTAAATTTTTGATAAAAAAACAAGTCGTAATACAGCTTTGTCAGTAAAAATAATAATGTTATAAGTCTTTGAATGCAGCAACACAAAAATACATCTAAAGTAAAAATAATAATAAATAAATAGATCTAATGACCCACAGAATAAGGCTAACTTGTTATTTATTCTGCACAGTGAATACCATGAAAACACTGGCAAAATCGCGGTTACTTTCCACTTTTTCACAAATATAAAATTAATGGGGCCTCTATGAAAACCCTTTGGTCTAAGATTCCCCTTTTTTTCCATAGCAACCCAGAGCGCCCTTTTTTTTTCAGAACCCCCAAAATTAAAAGAGGGGGGAGCCTGACGGGCTTACAACAAAAAAAAGTCTTCACTACACAGTTTTCATACCCGTGGCCTATATTTTTTTTTCATAGATATATTTATCCCAAAACAGCTTTGTCAAATGATAAGTAAAACAGTTATGACTTTCAAAATGCAGGGCTAAAAAAATGTAAACAAAAAAAAAAAAATCCTGAGTTTTAAAATGTTTTCCAATATTGAACTTTCCCTGTATCAGCCATATACACTTGAAAATCTCCTAGAGGGTATGTAACCAGCTGTTTAACATGGCCATATATTTATATGGCCTATATTTTAGCCTCAAATAAGGGGCCAAAGTACCAGTGGTGACCACATTTGTCAGTTTCACTACAAATTTTTATTATTATTATTTAAAGAATATGTAGGACCCTACTCTTCTGTCCCTATCGGAGCTTTGGGTGGGCCCCAAATAGTACAAAGTTTGCATGTCACAATTGTTTTGGCACACAGCAGCTATGCAATTGATTGCCAAAAATTCCCTAATGTTTTTTCACACATATGGCTGATGGAGGCTTAGTGCAAATAGTGTTAAGTTACCTTTGCTTTTCGAGGACAAAGATAAACTTGAAGTTTAACACCCAAAAATATCTACCAATTAAATTTTAACGTTTCCAATGCTTTTCAATGGCTTTTGTCATCATCTTGAGAGAGATAACATGGAAAACTATGATGTCATATCGTTAACGTTTTTCTCTTCCATAAAAAATGTGGAGCACAATAATAGAATTTTTTTAGATATTAATTTCACATACAAGGCAGGGGTGTGATTCATTTTGGGGGTCAGAGGCAGTCTCCAATTAAGTGCTTAGTGTCGTGTATAAGATATACTGTATGTCTACAGTATGCTTTTGCTTACTAACAACTTGAAGCATAATCACTATCTCAAAAAAGGGGCTGTATAAAAACTGTTTAGGTCTAACACTTTCTTTGTTGCCCATATAAGCCATTTGGAGCTCTCCTTTCATTTCATAGTGTTCATATAGTGCTCAAATAAATGGGGAGCTCTGAATGCCTATGGGCACCAAAGAAAGTCTTAGACCTAGACAGTTTTCATACACGAGGCCCATAGTTCTTATGGACAGTGGGCAAAGAGACTGCAAGGACCTCATTTACTGGGAAAAAAAATCAATAGGAGGTCCCTTTAACTATGCTTCCCCGCCGGGCCGTTTTACACCTTGGTGGGCCCAGTGCAAAAGTTTAATGTTTTGCCCCCCCCCCCCCCCACCAAATATTGTTGATAATGTCATTACAATGATTAAAAAATTAAAACAATAAATCTTTTTTATTAAGGGAAATGGGCCCCAAAATCATATCAACAAAAACTTCCTATCCTACTGATAACTTTAGTTTCGTCCTGTCACTGCCCCCTAAAAATGTCTGACTATATTCAGTTTTAAAATAATAAAAACCACATAGTTTCCCCCAAACAATAAGGCCAAAGCGATAATTCCTCAAATTGTGCTCCACAATAATAATAGTGCCTAAATAGTAATGTCACATATTGACTACTGCTCTGGCCCCCTTCTCAAATATTGAAAGCTGCAATAGACCCGAATTCTCTGTTACATATAGACCAGTGCTGTAGACCCCTTATTCTGTGACGTACAGAATGATGATGTAGTCCCCCCTTCTGTTACATACAGACTGGTGTTATAGCCTACTTCTCTGTCACATATATATATATTGGGATAATCTTTGACTCCCTCTGTCCCCAAACTGCACATCCCAAACCCCACCCTGTGTAAATCCAAAAAAAAAAATTTTTCCCGAACCGCTCATTTCTTTAAACCCGAAAGCACAAAAATGCTTGTCCCCAAAACCCCCCATCTCCCGCCTCGCTACTTCAAATCCTTCTCTGTGGCCTCCCCTCACCCCTCGCTCCCCCCAAACCCTCCTTAACTCGCTGCCCCTCTGATTCACCTCTCTCCCCTCCTAAAACCCCTGCCCCCTTCCCCCCCTGCCAACCTTTACTGGGTACCCCTTGCCCCGCAATCCATTTAAGAGCAACTTTGATCACAAGGTCTTTTAAACCCCTCCCCTTATATATTCTGCCTTAATCTTAAATACCTCCCCTCACGCAACCCCCGCTCCTCAAGGCCTTTCCCCTGTCTCCCCTTTTTCACCTCCTCACATAAAGTTCCAAACTTCTTCGGCTTTCCCCACACTTTGGAATCACTGCCCCCAACCCTCAACTCTCCCCCTCTCACGGCTTTTAAACGTAAACCCCGAAAAACCATACCTTTCAGGATTGCCTATAACCAAAAAATTAACCGTTTTTGCATCCTCGCCCACAAACTTTTTTATTTTTTGACCCCAAAGTAAATTTTTGTACCCCCCTGGGAAAAGTACGGCGCCCGGGGGAATCAAAGGGGGCTCCAAAATAAATATAATTAAATTTTTTAAATAAATAATCTATTGTAGCCCCCTCCCCTTTTTAAATTTTTCAGACCGATTCTGTAGCCCAAAATTTGTTTATATAAAAACATTGCGTACACTCCCTCTGTCGCAATAAACCCCTTTCGTAGCTCCTTTTTTCTGTCACATATGAGCAAACTGATGTAGCCTACTTTGTTACATGTAACTGACTTCTGTAGCCCCCTCTGTCACATATAGTCCATTGTTGTTGCCCGCTGTGTCATATACAGCCTGCTGATGTAGCCCCTTTGGTCACATTTATCCCACTCCTGTAGCCCCTAACTTTGTCACATTTTGGCCACTGCTGTAGCCTCCTCTGCCATATATAGCCCACTATGGTAGCCCCCTGTGTCACATTTGCCCCTTTGACTGCCCCTATTAAATTAACCCCTGTTTGCCCCCTTTTGCCCCTATAGCCCCCCTTTGTACCCATGTTTCTTAGTTCAGCTATAGTTCCCTTATTCACCTACAGCTCACTGCGGTAGCCTCCATCCCTGAACTTCTGGCCCTTCATCCTATGTGGTGTGGTGTTATCAACTAAAGCACCTTTGGTTCGCTGACAGTAATATGTCACAGGTTCTTTAGCTGTTTTCACTGCCCGCAGTACCTCTTCCACCTTTACCCAACTGGTGCCCTGGGCGGTCGCCCACCCAGCCTGCCTCAAGAAACAGTCCAAAATGGTTCACAAACATTTTTCAATTATGACACTTTTTGGCCCCTCCCAAGCCTTTGCAATCAGACTGGGAATAGGATAAAATACATCCTAATTGAACCCCATTTGGACACTATTAATAGAATAAATCAGCAAAAGAAAGAGTAACGTGTGCCAGGAAATTGCTTATTATCTTGAATACTATTGCCATGTGTATCATAAGCCCTCAGTCTGCTTATTCTGTATGCTGGAATTTGCAATAATCATGTAGACTATATTTCAACAAGAAATGGCCTTAAGCATCCTTCTATTCATATTTCTTATTGTACTGTATATAGGCTTACTGATGCACTCATCGTGTATGGGTACCTAACATTTCCTTCTGTAACACATTCTGTTTGTCTGCTATCATTGCATTTATTCTGCTTTAACTTTTGAACATTGTACAACTGTGAACTAATTTTAGGAGACACAGCTAAGAAGAATGTGTCCATTATTGTGCTCACACATGAATCCCTCTGCAGTTCAGACTTGATAACACATTTGTTTGTGTGTAGCCTTAGATTAGTTTCAAATTATTCACACTGAAAACACCAGTAAACTTGATTTTCATTTCTTCTCATAGCCAAATGATTTATTATTTTAAAACATCCTTCCAGCTAAAGATATTATCCATCATAAATATCAATTAGAAACCATGTAATTAAAAAATACATTTCACTCTATAATACACTTACCACATTTTCCCTTGAAATACATCTGTTAATTTAGTATGCTGTAATGGCTGGCAAAGAAAAATTAAGGAAAAATATGCAGTTGTACATTCTGTTCCTGATGTACAGAAAAACACAAATGACATTAAGTTGAATGGGCGTGCATTAGTGCAACCCAGGAAGTGTACAGTACATTGAAAAGGGAACAATAGAAGAATTTATTCATTTCAAATTGTAAATGTACAATAGTTTTTAAGTATCTTAAAAGTTTATCATGACCCAGTGGTCCTGACTTTCTAGTTATCTAGCAGAAGCTCCAGGTCCAACGTGATTATCACCACCTCTGCCATTTAAAAAATTCTTTGTACACTTTCCAGTAGAGTGACATCTCTCTAGAAAACCTTCTCTGTAAGAAAACCTGCTCTTCATCCAGACCAGATTTCCTTCGACTGATTTTTATTTCCATGTTGTGCTACACACACATTTTGACAATGCAGTTTCAGGTGGTCCTCACAAAGAGCCTTCACTGAACTGTAGAGACCATTTTTAGTAATATAGTGGTGGTGTCATTTCATTGATATTTTCAGAAGATGAGGTTTTGTAGCATAAAAACTAAATGGTACTATATCAAAGAATTTTACTTTTATTAAATTTCAGAGGGGAATAGTAAGCTTTTTGTAAACTTTTGTACACTTTATATCAGTAGAGCTGCATGCTACAAATGATTTTTAAACAGATAAAAAGGCATTTTTATTTGTAACTAACCAATACCTTGGATGTCCATCTACTAATATCATGTCATTTTATTAGACCTGGCCCTGTTTTCTTGACACAGAACACCTCTGTATAGACATGGGGGGAATTTTCTAACCCAATTCTGCCCATTAAAAAAAAAAAAAAAAGTTGCACATTCTGGTGCAGGTTATATGTATGCAAAAAATGTGCAACTGTTGATGTTTTACAACTTTCCTTACAAATATATATATTATATATATATATGAATATATATATATTATATATATATATATATATATATGATATATATATATATATATTTTAATATATAATTATATATAATATTTTATATTTATTTTAAATATATTATAACACTCACCCCCACTTTATTAGGTACACCATGCTAAATAAGGTGTTGTTGACCCCCTTTTCCTTCAAAACTGCCTCAAATTCTTCGTGGCAAAAGAAATTTCCCACAAAGAGTGTTGCAAAACGGATGCCCAAAATTGGTTTTCCAAGGGGCCCAAAGAGTGGGGAAAAAAAAAAATATTCCCCCACACCCATCAACCAACACCAGCCTGAACCGTTGATAACAAGGCAGGGTTTTGGGTCCTGCTTTCATGTTGTTTTACCCCAAATTCTGACCCTACCTTTTCCGAAAGGCAGAAAAAATCAAAGACTCATCAGACCAGGCAACGTTTTTTTCCAATCTTTTTTCTGCCCAATTTCGATGGTTGGGGCAAATTGGAGCCCTCAGTTTCCCCTGTTCTTTTTAAAAAGGGGGGGAGTGGCACCCGGTTGTGGTCTTCGCTGCTGTAGGCCCTTTCCCTCCCTCAAAGTTCGCCGTACTGTGCGTTCAGAGGGATCTTTTCCCCCTTACCTTGGTTGTAACGGGGGGCTATTTGAGTCACTGTTGCCTTTCTATCAGCTCGAACCAGTCTGCCCCTTCTCCTTTTGACCTCGGCCTCAAAAGGGCCCTTTTTCCGCCCCCCCGGACTCCGCTATGGATGTTTTTTTTTTCGGACCATCTCTGAAACCCCTAGAGATGTGTGCGTGAAAATCCCAGGGATCAGCGTTTTGAAATTTTCAGACCCCGCCCTTTTGCACCCAAAACCATGCCACGTTCAAAAGGCACTCAAATCACCCTTTTTTCCCCCTACTGATCTCGGTTTGAAATGCAGGAGATTGTCTTGACCATGTCACATGCCTAAATCCTGAGTTGCCGCCCTGTGATTGGCTGATTAGAATTAAATTTAACGACATTGGGGAAGGGGGTACCTAATAAATGTCCGGGGAGTTTATTTTTATATATTAATATATATATATTTATTTATAAATATTAAAATTTATTATATAAATATTTAAAAATTTTTTTTTATTTTTATATACATATATATATAAGCAATTCTATGCAATATATACTATATATACTATATATAATATATAATGCAATGTATGGATAGATGAATAGATTCATGGATAGATAGATGGATAGATAGATAATGCATAGAATTGCTTTTCTGGTGCACGGAAAAATGAAAGCTATGCCAAGTGCTTTAATTAATTTCTGTTTAAGTTCTGTAAAGACACATTCATAAAAGTGCTATCTTATGAAAATGGTGCATAACGCCCTGTAAGAATTGGCACAGGCAAAAGTGTTGAGAATGCCTGACTTGCGCCTGTTTTTGGCACACCTTTCGTACGATACACAACCTTTACACACAACCTTTCATACCTATGTTGGACAGGGCCAACAACTTCTTTTTTATTGGGCTTGGTTCATGCCACCGCTTGGTTCATGCATTTCCCCCAACGTTTTTCAGAAAAGGTGGCAGCATACAGCCATAAAATTTCTCCCCTTTTAAAGGGGTTTTTTAAATTTTAAAAGTGCTCATCACCAAAGAGCAGGTTTTTATGATTAAAAAACACCCTTTAAACTCAGTGTGCCTACTGATATTGTCATGATCAGTGATCACATGACACTGAAGCCAATCACAAGCCTCAGCTGTCATGGCCATAGATCCAGGAAGAGATGGCTGCAGTTTGTGAATAACAGCAGGGTCATGTGAACAATGAATGTGATGTATTTTGGCTGGGAGCCCCGGGAGTGGCAAAAGTGTTGGAATGAGCATGTTTAAAAGGTGAGTTTCTTTTTTCTTTATTTTTGAACCTTTCTGACTGATGAGTGTTTTGTAGAATGCAACACCCCTTTAACGCTAAGACAATGCATTCGATTTGGTGTACCAGTGAAACGGAATGTGAAACTTCTGTAAAATATATTCATAAATTAATCAGCTCAGAATTTCAGTCCTATTTAGAGAAAAAAAGCAAAAACAAAATGGTCTTCAAGAGTCTTCAAAAATTTTTACGGATTTTTGGCCTTTAAAAAGCATTACATAAAACCTCCACAAGCTTTTATTAAAAAGCAGCTGTAGACATGCTAGTGAAGATCTGTGACAAGCATTCCCAAGCAATTATCAGAGCTTTTGGTTTAAACTATATATTGGTTGCATCCTTAAAAAAAAAGAAAGAAAAAAAGATTTATCACATTCTCATAACAGATATTGGAAAGGTTCTTGCTGTGATATAAATTGTGAAATTTTGGACATTTTTGCCTCAACAATCATGTCCAAACTATCTTTTCCTGATATAACTGGAGTCTGCACTGCTGAGCCACATTACATTCTGTGCTGCACAATAAATATGTCAGTATAAATTACATGCCGTCTGCTAGCAAGGTTACCAGACAGTGTAAATCCAGATACACTATTTTACATATGCTGAATAATTAGCTTACATGCATCCTACAGGTATACTGAGTACAGTACAACACGCACCATAATTATAATGATGAATTGGCATACACTCCATAACTCAAGAACTGAAATGCTGTTATATACAATGTTTTTTTTTAACAAGTCAGGTATAGTATTGACCTACTAGAACACAGGATTTTCGTCTATACCAACCTGGATGACTTTAAAATAGGTAAATTAAAGTTACATGATGTGCATATTTGTGTTTTCATTACAATCAGATACTAGTATTAAACCCTATTGGCTTCTGCATTGCAGTCAATGGCTAAGTAGTGTTTCTGCTGAGTGAAGCAAAGTGAGTCTAATGGGAATCAAAGACAAATGTTACTCCAAAAAGTGCCAGAACCTCTCTATCTAACGATTAGTGGGGTCTCAATGTTAAGACCCCATAGACAATGGGCCACATTTGATTTGGTAATTGTACCACGATTCTGGTAAAAAAAGGAGGAAATGTATTAAGTGATTTATGACAGTATTCTGTAAAGTTGTATGGTGATGCACTTCTGGGGACTTTGGTTGTTCAATGGTTGGATATCCAATCCCAGAACCATATTGAAGAAATTCCACAGCACACTGTTAAGCATGTACAAAAGGTATGACATCCAAATTTTGTTCAACAACAAGAAGGTAAATGCTCCAAATTACAGGCGTCATGAAGTATACATTTTGTGGAAATCCAGACTAAAAACAAAACGCTTTTGGTAAAGACTGCGCCTTCCTCAGTTCATATCTACAGGGACTGGAGGAGTTTGGACGTCGTCAGTGTCTGCAGATCTGCTCATAGCTTTCAGTTGGAGCATTTACCTTAGTTCTGGTTATTTGATCAAATTTGGATGTTATACCATTTGAAAATGCATACTGGTGTGTCGTGGAATTTCTCCAATATTCTCGTGTAAAAAGTTGGGTGAGGCTTGGCAAGAAGGGCCATTACCTTACGCAACCTGATAAATTTATTTAACTTTACACCAGAAAGTAGCATTAACTAAACCAGAAGTCTACTACAGGTCCTAGTTGATGTAGATTTTTTTAGACAAGCACATTGACACTGAAAGATATGCCAAATTTATAAAGCTTTAATACATTTGGTGCATCTTTTTCCTGCCCCCGAATATGTGCCATAATATTGGCATACATCCTTTACTCCACGTTTATTGTGCATTTTAGAGAGGCACCAAAATGTTGGCATAGGTGTCACATGAGAAAAAATCCTCTGCACACACTTGGCTATGTCCGGTAGCTCCCATAGAAGTGAATGAAGAGGATGGCTGCAAGCAACACCCTTTTCATCCACCTACATGGTTGTCTAGCTGCAAGCGACCTGTGTAGGGGACTGTACGGCATGGTAAAACCCCTTTAACCCCTTAATGACTCTGGACATATGAGTGTAAGTTTACTTTATCTAAGTATAAGACGTTGTTGATGAATCGGCCTGATTGTTTTTTAACACAACAATAAGTTGTGCAGAAAGTTGAACATTTAACAAGTAATTTTTATGCCATTAAAAAAAAAAAAAATGGGTTTTACTTCTGCAAAAATGCAGCCGGCAATACCTTGGATTTCTGCAGAGTTTTCATCTCTGATTTGAATGTGCATTAGCTGCATGTCAATGGGCTAACCGGCATCACGCCTGCCAAAACGGAATTCGAGGAGGATCCATTTTAGAGAATAAGCAAGTCCATTCTTTTTTCTTCTTCACGCCACAGATTTGAAATCCATGGTGTAGAAAATCCACACAAAAAGGACATTGCCGGGGAAAGGATTTTATTGTGGAATTCAACGCATAATTCGCATTGAAATCCACATTAAAATCTCTTGTGTAATCATACTCTTACGTACACAGATCTTGTATGTGGTTTCCCTTTGACAACCCCCCTAGACATTTATTGAATTTAAGCCTTCTAGGCCCTGGTCTGGAAAATATCTTTATTTGTCTTTATCCACCTCTATCTAGCTGTAACTGAACTCCCTGTTCTCTTTGTGCCAAGCTTTAAAACTTCTTACTCTCTCCTACTCTTATTTGATTGTGACCCAGACAGGGATGGGCCCCCAAAACCTTAAAAACATGCACCAACATTTCTTGTAATGGCCAAAAAATTATAAATCTTTTTCACTACTTATTTAAACTAAATTAATCAATCCACCCCTTTAATTTTTCAGATGCTTAACATTAAATACTTAGTCAACTAAGTAATGACCTATGATAGATGGTCTTATTACAAAGAGCACTTATTTTTCTGTAAATAAATAGTCCCGCATGAATTAGAAAAAAGATGAAGGATTTGACTAAACTGCTGATAACGCTTAACTGACTGAGTATAGTTGTGCTGACATAATTGACTTGATTTATTTGCAAGGTGCTAACAAATCTTACACCATGATTGCTGATTAACAGCAAATGTATCACAATTATACTGTGTGAGTCGAGGGAATCAAAATTGCTTTTTGTATGTGTGCTGCTTCAGCAGAAACCTTATTGATACCTTGTGCAGACTACGTACAACAATAACATATTATTGGGATCTTGGCTATTCTCTCCGCTACCTTTAAATTATACAAAAGGTTAAAGGCCTTCCAAAATCCATGGGTTGTTCACTAATAAGAAGAGGCACTTATTGGAATACATGTCAGAGTTTCTCAGTTTACAAAATTAACTTGAAAAAGGAGAATTCCAGAGAGACCGGTGGTTTTTAGTAATCATCGCTCCTGAATTTTCACTGTGGCTCCATACAATATATTTCTTAAATGTATTATAATGGACTGTCTATCTATCTGTCACCATACGTATATACAGGCCAGGTTTTTTTTGTTTTTGTTTTTTTTGAACAGTGATAGAAAACAAATGCAACTCTGCGATTGTTTTTAGGTTTTGTTTTTACTGAGTTCACTATGAAGTATAAAATCCATGATATGCATTTTGTGGGTAAGTGTGATTCTGGCCATACCAAATTGACATAGTTTTTATTATGTGTCTCTGCATTTTGTTTTTCATTTTCTTTGGGTTGCCATTTTCTGTGACCAATAACCTTTTTATTTTTTCATATACTGAGCTGTCAGAGGACTTTTTTCGGAGCTGTAGTTTTTATTGGTTCTATTTTGTGGTACAAATAACATTTTGATCACTTTTTATTTACATTTTTGGCAATGAGACACCAAAAAAATACTACTACTTTGCATTGATTTAAAAACCTGTGCAGGTGGGTGGAGTGGAATCTTCTCTCCCTGAAGTGTGGAGGTCTGAATATGCACCAACAGAGGTAATAATAGAGTAGGTTCCCATCTGTATTGAGGTCACCTTGCTGATTGGAAGGTGGGCTTAAACAGTTTTGATCAAAAATGTAAATTAAGAACCTCAACATTTTTCATGTATACTAAGAAAGCGAAATGCTTTTCCAAAAATTCCTGTGTTCTTTTTCATAGTTTTTTTAGTGCTAGTAGTGTGCTGCTAATATTGGATTGTGTATGTAACTGCTGCAGACAATCAGCTTTATGGGGTCCTGTTTTAACACCGACTGGAAGAAAACAGGAGACAGGCAGAGACTGACAACGGTGCAATGCTAGATCCAAAGTGAGTGGCGTATACATCTTTTTTTTATTTCAAATGGCAGCAGTACTCTATTAAAAAATAAAAAATAAAAATACTAGACAACCCCTTTAGTTGCAGTGATTAAACAGGATCACCTAAATAATACTTACTGTCACCTAAATAATACTTACTGTACATCCATACTATATTATATAAGCAGAGTTAACTTTGCTTTTAATGTAGCTTTGTGTGGATAAGGTATTCCAATAGAGGGAGGAAGATGAGCAGTTTTCATATACTTCTAATGCTGTATAACTCCTAGGGAAATAATAGATCAGACAGGTAAAAATCCAACCCAGCCAATGCTTGCTTCCACACATTGGGGACATCCGACCACAGTCAAGCTGTCACCGCAAATGTTAGGTTTACAAACAAATATCTAATATGCATGGCCAGCTGAAAGCAAATGCATTTGCTGTGGCAAATGTCAGCAATGGTGGACTTATGATTTGTATCATTGCTGTGAAAATATCCTTCAAAACATGCATAAGTAATATGGGACATGTAAATAATTACACTGCCAAAATGTCAAAATACTGAACATTATCTAGCAAAGAGCTACAGAGACTAATTAGTTGCTTAGATGTTGCCCATGACACCACAGTTCAACAACTCCTCTTTAGTATAATTTGGAGAATCCACTAGCAAATGATTGCAAATTTTACCAGTTGGCACAAGGTAAATTGATATTATGTCTCCGATGAGTATCTTATGCAGCAGTTCCAAAAATGACAGCTGGTAGCAAGCAACGTTATTTAGAAATGTTTGGATGCTTAAGTAGTAGGCACTTTACAAATCCAACCAATTATGTTGATACAGGCTCAGCTGGACAGTATAGAATGTCATGTCAGAAAAACAACTATATATACACCTATGTATATGTGTAAACATTGTACTACTTGACTGTCAGTGTATAATGTATGAAGAGCTAAAACACCAAGTTTGCTTCTTCTGTGTCTTGTAGTGCTAAGCAAGAGGTATACCTATGATAGTAATAGGAAGTTCTATGAATCCATACACAGGGTGCAGAGCTCAACCAAGATCTTTTACCCCTTCGCGATGCTTTGACTCGTGTAAATTTGTGTCTTGTTATTTATTGAGGCATTTACGTAAATAAAAGCACAATGGTGGAGCATATTTTCAATGCACAGACGCCGCAAAATACACTTCACATTTGTTCTAAATATTTGAAAATACACCAGATTAAAGGCGTTTTTTGAAGCAGATTTGAAAGCATATTTTGAAGTGTAAGTTTACATTTCAAAATACGTCATGTGAACCTATCCTTAGGTTACTTGCACTTTATTTCAATATGTCACAAAAGCAAATCTGCACAGGCGAGTGTAAATCCTGTCTAATCACCCATATTGATAGTTTTAGGACCAGACTGTGACTGTGAAAATAAACCACAACTTGCCACATATATTATTGCCCCCATAACATTGCAGCAAATAGTATTGCACAGTGTCTGCTGCAACAAATTTTGCTATAGTTGGCCCTGCCCCTCGAGGCTCCTTTAAATATGGAAACCACACCTCAACACAGGAAGGAAATTAAAGTAGTATATATAAATGCCTAAACACACAGTCAATGACAGGTGTATGACATTACTATTCAAGCCAATATAACCAGTTATACATTCATGTAATGACCATATGGTGGACAGATGCCAGGTGGTATGCAGAATATTATTACACTATAGACAATACAAGAAAAATGTACAGTAATAATCAGATGTAGTCACAGTTAGAATAAACAAAACAAAGAGAAAACAAAGTTAGTTGCATAACAACAAAGTCTTGTTGCAGATGAGGCTTTATTCATTCATTTCCAAGAGGAATAACCGAAGACTGTCACAACATGGTGTTCACAGTAAATGCTTCAGAATTGTTATATCATGGGCAACAGAGGGATTCACCATAACACACGAATCAAGGAAGGTGACGCTTCCTCTATAAATCCTGTGTCATCTTTTCTGAATGTAGCTATTCTATTTTCTTTTTTTCTCTATCTGGGTCAGACTCATAGGACAACATCTTTTGATAACTATAGACTTTGCTGCCCCAATTTTTGCAGTCATCCCCACATTCTATAGCAACACAACCCCTATCTGCTGCTACCACCAATACCATGCCTGCTGCTCCATTTATGCCCACAGTTAGAAAATAGTGCCCGAGATATGGATAATAAAAAGCAAGAGAAAAACTTCAAAATAATGGACCCCAAATCAAACTTTTGAATGAGCCTCGGACCAAACCACTAATTTAATTCAGACCCTAGACTAGATAGAGTAAATCAAATCCTGCACCTAATTCCTAAATTAGTTAAGACTCCAAACAGACACCTAATTAAAATCAGATCCCAACCCAACCCCAAAATAATTGCCAAAAACAGACTCAAAAGTAGTTTTAAAACACATCCCAGGCCTCTAAATACAGATACCAGACCATATAGTTGTTTTATATCACAGCTTAGGCCCCCAAATAAATTCAGACTCCAGTCAAAACATGCAAATACATTCAAACCAAAAGACCCCAATCTTTTTCACAAGGATTGCTTCCCATGGATCCCCTCTTTTAAACACACACTAACCTACAGGGGGCCTATAGCTACCTACATGGGGCATATACTTAACTACAAGCGGTCTATATCTATTTACAGGAGGTCTATATCTATAATAAAAATAATAATAACCTTTATTTATATAGCGCCAACATATTCCGCAGCACTTTACAATTTGGAGGGTGTAGGTGCAGACAAAAAGACATACATTGTACAATGAAAAGCTACTTACAGATGAGATACAAGGTGTGAGGACCCTGCTCGCAAGAGCTTACAATCTATTAGGGTGTACGAGGGAGATGAAGGGTAAGTGCTAGGTTTACAATGGTCTAGCCATGTGACATAAATATGGAGTGATTTTTGTAGAATTTGGATAGACTTGCCACCCTGACAGTACATCTATATACAGATAAGTGCCGACCTACAGGGGACCTATATCTACTAACTGTGTTCTATACCTATCTGTAGTGGCCCTATACCTAGAGGGGGTCTATAAGTACCTACAGGAGACTATACCTACCTACAGTAGGCCTGTTACTACAGGTGACATAGAGCTAGCTACAGAGGACATATACCTACCTACAGGGGCCATATGCCTACTTACAGGGGTCATATATCTTCCTACAGGGGGCAAATACCTAAATACAGGCTTATTTTCTATTTAATATATCAGCAAGGTGAAACCGGCAAAAAAAAAAAAGTATTGTAAAAATCTTTCCCAAAGGTCTTTCTCTGGCCCTATAGAGTGGGGAGCACAATTTGTAGAAAAATAAAATAAAAAAAGCCTGACAGCCTTAACCGTTTTTTTAACCCTACCCCTGACGACCCTAAAACTTTATATTGCCTATATATATATATATATATATATATATATATATATATATATATATATATATATATATATATGTCCATAACAGAAAATTGCCATAATTATAAAACTTATTTTAGCACCACTTTTGCTCCTTAATAAATGAAATGTGAAACGAAGACTATTTTTTTTCATTTTACAAAAAAAATATAATGTAAAAATTGCCTTACATATCATGAAAAAGGTAAAAAAATTAGTAGAATAATTGAGTGCAAGAAAGTGTTATAGTGTTCAAACCTGTATGTACTAAGGAAAAAGAAAATGTGAGAGTAAAGTGGGGCGGTCAGGGACTGGTTTATGGTGATGCGATGTGTTGTAGTGTAGCGCAACATGTTAGTGTTAGGTTAAGGGGAGAATTTTTTCTCCCCCCCACCCGAGTGCATTTTAGACTAGAAACTGCCCTGGCTAAGCTATATGTGTACAATGGATGAATAGAATATTCCTTTAATATAATATTAGAATATAATTACCAGTATATGAGCAGTATTACAGTAATGCAAATTTTAAAAAATTTATATTCATTGTTCCTGTACATATCAACATTTGAAATTAGCTGCTTTATTTTTTGTGTGCTTCCCGCCAACATAGACTTCTCCAAATGCTCTTGGCTCCTCTCTTACAAAGAATGCTCCTAACGTCCCCCTCTCTTAAACATATTGTTTTTCATGCCCCCTCTCTTAAACAGAATGGCCCCTTGCAAACTACTGTTTATGCTCCCCTCTCTTATGTAGACTAACCTCAAGGCTCTCTCTCTCTCTCTCTCATACATATACTGCTTTTCATGCCCCTCACTTTCACATAAACTGCTGCTCATGACCCAGACTCACACACATACTGCTTCATTGCAAATTTCACATGCTTCCCCTTATTACCTTATATCACAGCCATTCCTTCTCCTCTGTAGTGGAGAGCAACTAGACCTGCACATTTGTCACATCACTATGATGTCACCAGTGGTTATGCACGTATAGTGAAAGTTTCAGTAATTGCTAGGGTCTTTGAGTTCCCTTCAGCTCAACCATGATTTGTGCAAATTAACAGCAAAAGCCCTACATTTCTGAAAACCCTGCTGAAAATTGTGATAAACAAAACACAGCAATTTTTCCTAAATTACACTTAATGTAGCCCCCTAAGAGTTTGTTAGCCCACTGTGTGATTTGGTAGCACAGCCCACTAGGAATCTGCCTGGTAGGGCCCGGAAACATTGATAAACAAGTGATTGATATAACAAGATTAACATACTTATCTGACTTTTATTCTTCTCCTTTAAGCACTTGTGAAAGATACTGAGTTGTACAAAGAGATTAGTAATCTTTAATCCTTAAGCATCGAGCAGTGTTAACATCAAGGGTTTAAACTTGTCTGTGTCCTCTGCTGCCAATCACTGAATTCGATAAGGTGTTATTTATGTGAGGCAGCCAAGGTTGAATGGCAGCCAAATAGAAATAGTAAGCACAAATGAGAGAAACGCCTCATAACTCGGGACTAGAGATAAACACCTACATAATAATGTAACACAAGTGGGTATTTTTTTTAATACGTTTTGCAGCCAATCAGTTTGCACAGCAATGGGCTATGTAAAAAAAGAATATTGGATTGCTTAATTATGTAAATGTTGATTACATGGTTTAAAGTTGCCATTTCAGTTATAGAAAAATTGCCTAAGCTACAAGTATACCAATCAGCTACTAACATTAAACACAGACAGTTAAAGTGAATAAAATTATCTTGTTACGATGGCTTGTGTCCAGGGGTGCGATATATTAGCCAGAAAGCTAACTGACAGTTCTTGAAGTGGTACATGAACACTCATGAACAACTTAAACCAAACAGTCTCCTACAATTGTGTTGTGAAGGTCATCAGGGGATGCCTTAACCTTTGGTTTTGACCTCCCTGACAGAGCCCCAATTTTGAGATATGAAGTGTCACTTTATGTTGGAATAACTTTTTGATATTTTTACCTATCCATGTGATTCAGAGAATGTTTTCCTGTGACACAATGTGCTTTAAGGTATTAAGAAATTTTAGTCCATATAATCCTTGTTTATTTGTGAAAAATATAAAAATGCCGTGAAAATGTAGAAAAATTGGCCATTTTTAAAGTTCAAAAATTGCTGTGTGTAAGGCAGATAGTTATACCACACAAAATAGTTTATAACTAGCATCCACCATATGTCTGCTGTACGATGGCATAATTTTTTAAATGTCTTTTTAATTTTTACGACATTAGGTGGTTTAGAAATTTAGTAGTAATTTCTCACATTTTCAAGAAAATTTTTAATTTTTCTTTTTTAGGGACCAGCCCAGTTCTGATGTGGCTTTGAGGGGCCTGTATGTTAAATATCCCCATAAATTACTCTGTCTTAGAAGCTGCAGCCCTTATAGTATTTAAAAGTTAAACAGCATTTAGGAAATTTGTTAACCCTCTAGGTGTTTTACAGAAATTAAAACAAAGTGGAGGTGAAATTTAAACATTTCACTTCTTGTGCAGATTTGTCATTTTTAGCCATTATTCACTGGAACACAGTAAAAGATAACAGGGAAATGCAATTCAAGATTGATTCCCCCAATTCTGATGTTTTTAGCGGTATCCCATATGTGGCCCTAGTTCGCTATTTGACTCAATCATAAGCCTCAGAATAGGACTTTGGGGTCTCATTTTCTTTAGGTGCAATTTCAGGTTTGAGGACACCCTAAGGTGCTAAAACTTAATAAACATCCCTAAAAAGACCCCACATTGAAAAATACCAGGGGTGTAATGAGTATGCCGACCCTACAGATGTTTCACAAATCTCTCATATTTCAAGGAATCATGTAAAAAAAGCACCCCAAAATTTGTTACCCAATTTCTTCCAAGTTCGGAAATACCCTATTTGTGATTGTAAACTGTTGTTTGGGTGCATGGCAGGGTGTACAGGGGAGGTAGCGCTATTTGGCTCTTGGAAGGCAGATTTGGTGGAGGCCACATCGCATTTGCAAAGTCTGCAAAGTGACAGAGCAGGTGAAACCTTTCAGAAGTCACCCCATTTTGGATTCAACACCCCTTATGAATCTTATCTAGAGGTGTGTTTTGAATTTTGGATGCAAGAGTGTTCCACAGTTTTTTTAGCATGAAAATGGATGGAAAAAAAGCAGATCTGCCATTATGTTTTGGGCTTCATTTTTACAGCTTTCACCGTGTGTTATAAATGACAGGATAACTAGATAATTGTGCTCCAACGTCCGGAGAGAAACCCTTAAATAAATATGGAATATAAAAGGCAGGAAGGAAGCGCAAAATAATGAAGCCTTTAAAATTTCAGTTTAATAAGTGAAGGAAGATTTAACTCACCTAATTTTGCTGTACTATGACTGGTACAGCAAAAGTTATAGATATCCCAAATACGGGTATGTGCGCTGCTGCTCTTGAGGACCTGGCACTCCGGCGTCCCACGTGGTCTTGAGCGTCCCACGTGGTTCGGCAGCGGGGAAGGCAAATGGATAAAGAATGAACACAGGCATGTTCAGGAAGGTCCTTTTCTCTAAAGCGCAGCGCAAAGCAGGAATCCCCCCTAACAATATAATTGTGGATCTACTTCTTTATTTAAATTAGGTAATGCATTTCGCAGGCACCACAGACCTGCTTCATCAGACCATGAATGTAACAATTATGACGCTTTTTATATGAAGGTGGGAATTACATTGTGGTTTCCCGGCTCCGCCTCTTCCTGGACTAGGAAGCATATAAAAAGCGTCATAATTGTTACATTCATGGTCTGATGAAGCAGGTCTGCGGTACCTGCGAAACGCGTTACCTAATTTAAATAAAGAAGTAGATCCACGATTATATTATCACGGTGGATTCCTGCCATGCGCTGCGCTTTAGAGAAAAGAAATTTCTGAACACGCCTGTGTTCATTCTTTATCCAAATGACAGGATAACTTTACTATGCGAGTCGATACAATTGCAATGATATAAATTTTTTATAGTTTTTTATGTTTTATTACTTTTACACAATAGAGATAGTGTTTGTAAAAGTTATGCTTTTATGTCGTCATAGTCTGAGAGCCATAACTTTTTTATTTTTCTGCACATAGAGCGAATTACAGACTTGTTTTTTTGTAGGATAGATAGCCATTTTAATTGTACCATTTTTTGGAGTCATAAGTCGCTTTAATCACTTTTTGTCAAGGTTTTTGGGAGGCGGAATGAACAAAATACAGCAATTCTGGTAGTTTTTTTTAAATTCTTTTACAGCATTCAGCATGTGGTATAAATTACATGCTACCTTTACTCAATAGGTCAATACGATTACATTGATACCCAAATTGTATTTTTTTATGCTTTACTATTTTTACACAATAAAAACACTTTTATTCAAAAAGGAAAACCAGATTTTGAATCACCATATTCTGAGGGCCATCATTTTTTTTATTTGGCTGTGTACAGAGGTGTGTAGGGGTAAATAGTTATAGAGGAGTGCATAATATGACAGTATGAATGAAAGTGTTATGCGGTAAACATTATTGGTGCAAAACACTAAAAATTGCCACATAGAGTGTTATGTGCCAAACTTTGTATGGCAGTTTTGCACTAAACTTTGGCTCATTAAAATATGTCGTCAGGCGCACATTGTGCCAAGTTTGTCCATACGCCTGTTCATACATCTATAGAACTGGCAATATACAGCAATAAATGGCGAAGTCAAATTCATACATGTTGTCCTAAGTCATTACACATGCGGCGATAATAAATATGCCTTTATTCATTTTTTACCTTTTTTGGGTGTAAAGGTGAAAGGGCAGTGTGTGTGTTTTTATTTTATTTTTTGTGTTTTACTTTTTTTTTTACTTTCTCACATCTTTTTTACTTATCCTCACAGGGGATTTGTCAGCTCACGTTTACAATACATAGCAATACTGCTATGCATTGTAACTGCCAATCACTATGCCCACGAAGTCACGCCACATGTAGCCCAGAAGCCTCTGTTAGGCTTCCAGGTTGCTAGGTAGAGCCATGATCGCATCATAGCATTGCCAATGCAGACAGAGGGAGCTCCATCTCTCTGTCTTACCCTTAGCTGCCGCAGTTGCAACTGACTATTTAGCCCCTACAAAACTTTTTTGTTGGGTTTTTCTATATGTAAATATTATTTTATTCAGACAGTTTCTTATAATTCTGTCACAAATATCGACTCCTGTCTCCACCCATTCATTTTGTTGTGCATTTTCTATTTTTGATGCATATGGTTTGAGTTTTTATCCTTTGACTTCCTTTGTACAGAGTTTTGTAGGGGCTAAATAGATTTGGAGGAGTGTATAATACGACACTATGAATGAAAGTGTTATGCGGCAAACATTATTGGCGCATAACACTAAAAATTGCAACATAGAGTATTATGTGCCAAACTTTGTATGGCAGTTTTGCACCAAACTTTGGCTCATTAAAATATGTTGTCAGGCACACACTGTGCCAAGTTTGGCTGTATGGGTATGTTTTCCTTTTACAATATTCTCAATTTTATTTATACTTGCATCAAATTTTACACACAGCTGACTGGGAACAACTAACATCTTTTGCCATATTCCATGATGGTCTTCTATCTTGGAGGTGTTTTATAATCCTTCTTGTTCAATTAATGATTCTCTTGTTGGGGACTTGTTTTCTTTTTAATATGTCAAGACCAACTGCTCAGTAAGCTCTGTCAGAACTTTTCCTTTTAAAAGCAGATTAATTGTTTTATAAATGTGAATAAGAAGGTAGTTTGGTAACTATTTCCTTAACATTGTTGTATGACGACTGAATCACAGTTTTTTGTTTTTCATTTTAATTAAGGGTGCTTATACAATGCTCTTTTTTTGGTGCTTTTTCTTACAGAAATGCACAGCATTTTTATTAAATTTAAATAATTTAATTTTATATAGTTTGATAATTATTAGAAATTAATTTTTATTATTTTACTGGTGTAAGTTGAGAAATAATGGAATTTTTTTGCCTTAATGGCAAATCTAGCTCTACTTCGACTCTTTAGGCTCAGGCAGACCACATTGAAATAGGTCTGCCTGTTCGAGCAGTAATGCACCTGGTTTTGCCAAACCACATTCACACATTCATATATGTGTCTAATATTACGAGTGTGGTGCGACACGCTTCATAATGCCCCCTCATGTTAGGTGCATTAACCCCTTCCTGACGGACGGTCATAATAATATGGCTCTACATTTTTTATCTCCTCGCATTCTGAAAGCCATAACATTTTTATTTTTCCACCCACATAGACACATGAGGGCTTTTATTTTGCAGGACAAGATATATTTTCTAATGGTGTTATTCATATTACCGTAGAATATACTGGGGAATGACAAACAATTTCTAAGTGGGGCAAAATGTGAAAATAAAACATACTTGCGCCATGTTTGCGGGAGTTTTTTTTAAATGGAGTTTATTCTTCTGTAAAAATGATGTGTTATCTGTATTCTACAGGTTGATACACATCCGGCAACACCAAACATGTATGGCTTACGTCATGTTTTGGCACTTTTACAAAAATTCCAAATTTTTTTTTTATTGAAATTTGCCGTGGCGCCATTTTGTGCGACCAATAACTTTTTTGTACTAACACCTACGGACATCAGTGAGGGTGCATTTTTTGCGGGCTGAAGTGTACTTTTATTGCTAGCAGTTTGGAATGCATGCGACTTTTTTGATCACTTTTATTCCAATTTTTATGCGACGTAAAATGACCAAAAAACGCAATTTTGGCGTTTGGAATTTTTTTCTTCTACAGTGTTCAGCGTACAGGTTAAATTATGTTATATTTTTATAGATTGGACTTTTTTGGACGCGGAGATACCAAATATGTTTAACTTTTTTATTATTTTATTGTTTTTGTTTGTAAAATGGGGCAAGGGGGGTGATTTTAAATTTTAATACTTTTTTTTTTGTACTTTAAAACTTTATTTCTTTTTTTTTACTTTAACATTGAGTCCCCCTATGGTGCTTGACCACTAGGGGCACGATCGTTAATACAGTCTAATGCATTGCATAGACAATGCATTAGACTGTACAAAGATGGCGGTTTCCCCACTTCCTGTCTATGGCCGGAAGTGGGGCAAACGGGAACATGGCAGTGATCCCCGCTGCCATGTTAGCACATCGGGACTCAGCGATCTTATCGCTGATGTCCCAATCAGGCTGAAGAACGGTGTGCGGCACCATTTTTAATTCGTTTAGATGCCGCGGCCATCATATAAAATCATATAATCATATACAATTAATATACAAATATAAATTTCAAAAATATATAAATGTCTCCTATAAAATGTATTTCAATTTATTAGAATCTAAAACTAGTTTTACAATAAAAAACCCACTGATGTTGTTGTTCAGATTTTACAATTTTTAATTTTTACTACATTAAAATAGAAATTTATTTTTGCTGCTCTCACCCTTTATTCTGCATACAGCAAGAACCAGCACACCACAGGTCAGGCTGGGACCTGTGGTCCACCAAGCAAGATCACTACCATAGTTTCTATTCACTTATATGCTATTCTAATGACTTTTCTTTTATTTTCAGCCTATGTATAGTCTTTATACATATTTGCCGCATTATTAATGCGCCTAAGTTCCAGGATGTGCCTAACACACAGACGAGGCGCGTTGAACTTTAGACTCCATTTATAATCGCACAAAAAACACTTTCATACATCAGGCGCATTATACACTGAAAACGAGACTTGGCAATTCCCTTCAAAGTTTCTTCCTTCATACTTGACTCCCACTGTGTGAAAGCACCCTAATATGGAAAATAATTTGCCACTTAACTAAATAATCTGTTTTGTTTAAGGCATGTCTCACAAAGCCTGAATGTTCAGCTATAAGAAAAAAAATTTTGTGAAATATCTGTGATTCATCAGTCTGCTACAAAGTTAAAAAGCTAGATAAACATCCTCTAAGGGTACTTTCACTCGGTGCGTTCTTGGTGCATTTTATCATGTTTTTTTTTTTATTATTATTTGCTGAAATGCACAGCATAAATTACTGTGCATTTCTACAAAAAAAAAGAAATGCACCAAAAACGCACCGTGTAAAGGCCCCCTAAGAGTAGTGAGCCCATTATTTTTACAAGTGTGTTTTAATTAGTATCAGATATTTATATAAATTACCTATTTTTTATTTTTTTTATTGAAGATTTCTTTATTCTATTGCCTGATGTCAGCTATCTTCTCTGAGTTGCTCCTCTGCTCTGTTGAGAGCAGTTTAGAGAAATGCTTAACATGAGCCACATAGACCCATGGGTAACTTATGTTTCTTTGACTTTTATATCAAAGTGTTCTGGGTATGCGAATGTGCAGCAAAGGGGAGGAGGCGAGCTGTGACCAGCACCTAGTTAAACTGGTATGATCCAGTGTTATCTGCCTCTAGCCTTATAAAAAGAGGTGTTGATCTGCATTTTTTAATAAGACAGTTACTGACAAATTATCTCTACAGAAGTGGGAGTGTCAGCCTATTATTAAGTTTAGTAGCCAGTGTGAAAACTGCAATATTTTATGATTTTTTTTTCTTTTTCTCTAGCTTTTTTCTAGCGCAACATAAGCTTTTATTAAAAAATAATCCGGTGGCCTTTGTGTATGCCTTGGGTGTACTTTCTTTAGCTGGTGTATCTTTAAAAGAAGAAGTTAGAAGAACTATGTAAAAACCAGATACAAATTGGGTGCCCCCCTCCTTAAAACCATAAAAAACGAAAGACATGTGACTGTAAAAAACATGAAATGTTATGTATTTTGTGATTAACCATATGGTTTTTTTTTGCTGAAGATACTGCTGTGTTAATGCTAATATGTATTATAGCAATAATACCGGTATTGCTTTATTTGTACCATCGCTTTGGTTTCTACAGACTGGCAACATAGCAGAAAGGAATGTACATTAGGTAGTCAGGTGGGGCGATCATAGAAATCTTATTGATAGAAGTCATTAATAAGAGTGTTTTTGTGACTCTTTGGTGGGCAAGTTTCCATGCTTGAAAAAAAAGCAGATGGGTTCTTTCTGGGAACTGTTTGCTGTTGTAATAAGTTGACAGTCAGAGACTGGGAGTCTGTTGAAGAGAAACTAATGGTAGAGGAGTGCCTCTACCTGCAGTGATAACCGTCACGCATATTGAATTTACTTGTTAAAAGTAACCGCTAAGCTTGAAGTGTCTCCTGCAAGTAAAGTTCCTAATTCCTAAAATAAGCATTACAATGTTCTGTGCTTTACTGTTGTATAATCTTTTCTAATGAGGCAATCACCAGTAGGCCTCTAGCTTTATCATCAAAAGTGTTTATATGTTACCCCTCTATATACTTGGGATAACCACATCACTCAACCTTTACCTCTACTTCATCCCATCAATTGACATTTTGAGTTCTTGTTCCCATCTTATTTGGTTCCCCAAAGCAGTCTAAGTTTACTATTATGCAAGCTGGAGGCAGGAAAGAGCAGTGTTAGGCTAATTCTCACAGACTATACTGGAGATTCTGCACACAGCAGATAGCAGAGACAGGCAAAGTAAGTTAGAAGAATCCAGCGAATCAATGTATAGGATTTTTTTATTGTACCAATGCACGTCTGCACCCTTAAATGATACAGATATAATATGTATGTATGAAAGGACATATAGAGGAACAAATAGGGTAGATCTTGGTAGACAGAGGAGGTGTATGGGAACTGGGGAACTGCCAGGAGGGATTTAATAGATCATGATATACTCATGTAGTTTACAGGAAGTCAGCCACACAGGAGAAACTAACTTCCCAAGTAAGTACAGAGGAGAGCATGCTCTTGATATGTGATGAGACTAAACTTCACATAACACAGCTGCCCATAGTGTATGGGTTCATAAACCATGGATGCAACTGAGCTGGAATGCAAACAAATGACACTGAGAATACTGTGGGTGAGTTAGCATTACAAAATAAAAATAAAAAAAAATGCCAAAGTGCAGTAGGATCAAAGGGAACTGCTTTGCCTGTTCAGGTCATTGGGTTTCCTAGCACCCAATGGATCCTGGGGAATTCCGTAAAAGCAGCCTATGTCATACTGACACAGTGTATAATGTATTAGGATACAGGAATATGCTAAAACATTTTAACTGTACGTTAAAGTTGAAAAATAATTATACCAATATTCAATTAAAAAAGCTAATACACAATAAGTGAAAAAAAAAACAAAATTAATCAAAAAATTAAAATAAATTTAAATTTAAATTTTTTTAATATAAAAAAACTATTATGAGAACATTACACACAAAAAACCTACACATATTAGGTATCCTCACAACTGCAATAAAAAGTAGAATTCATTTAACAGGATACTTAGTGTAAACATGAATGGTTTTAGAAAATAATAAAAATGTAGAAAAATGCTTTTTTTATATCCACAACACAAAACTTTTTTTTATAACTTGCACAGCAATTTATATATACTGTAAGGTGTCAGCTGAGAAGGTCCATAATCGTGTGTACATCCCAGCTAGATTTCTTGTATACACCTGGGAAAAATCGTATAAGTGACATGTCACCAAGGTTACCTGGCCTTCGTGGGGTAGAAGATGTTCATTTATATTGTGTCAGCCAATGTGTGGTTGGCATCCATTTAGCGCTAGTATGGCTGTTTCATCTGATCTGGGACAGCTCTTGCTTGAGGTAGGCAAAGTGTTGAATGCGTGCCTACTCCCCCTGTTCAAGACCAGGGTTTGGCTCGTCTATAAAAGTCAGCTAGTCAGCTGACTAAGGGGAATCTGCTAAATAGGCCATGGAGTTTGATCTGAAAAGCAACTCCAGGATCTCTCATACAGCCACTTGGTGACCATAAGGTGTGGTGAAGGAAACTATACTGTGTAGTCAGCGATCAGATAAGCAGGTGTTTTCTTCATTTACTGTTGTTTGCTGTTTACCTGTTGTGCTAGTAATAGATGGGGGGACCTGTGTTTGGACCCAGGAAACTTGTCTGTGACTCTGACTGGCCTTTGCTGTAATCTCAGAGTTGCAACCACTCACAATACCCTCAAACTTTGCTGAAAATAAAAAAAACAAGGTCTCATAGACCTGTGTCACTGAAAAAATAAAAAGGGTTAATGGTTAATTAAGGCCTTTTTGGAGCTGGTGTGTAAAGGATTATTACAGATAATATGATGAAAATTGGCAAAAACTTAACCTAGTCAAAGTTAGCAGAAGTTTAAAATGATCACAAAAACTTGCTAAGAATATATTTGTAGTGTCTTATCTACCTACAATATTCTAGTTATCTGCGGTTTTGGATTAGATTTACTACTGTGGTTTTATTTCCAATTCATAAGAAAAGCTGCTGCTAGATTATATTTTGAACAATCTTAAAAGCACATTAGCTCGGTGAGGTTATGGATACATTGCTTCTAAGTGTATGTAAATTGCAATTTTGTAGCTCTGGAGCCTTGAGATCTGTGGCATTGAAATCACGTCAGATTTGCTGATTCTTGACTTTAGTGAACATAGGTAAACAGCAGGTTATATTGAATAGTACATTAAAGATCAATTTTCCCTTAGACATCATTTTTGATGTGAATAATGATCTGAGTAATGGAAGGCAAATTTGCATATTTTGCAAGGATGATGTTTACTGTATTATAATTACTGAACTTTAACCCATTAAGAACGTAGCCATTTTAGGCATTAAAAATACCACAGTTTAGTTTTGTTTCTTCTCTGCATTCAAAAGCTATAATGTTTAACTTTCCGACAATGTAGTCATGAAAGCTTGTTTTTTGCAGGACAATAATATTTTGAATGACATTGTTACAAGGTATATGTAATAATGGTATTACTTTTTGTGATTTTTTTTTTTTTTTGGACAGTGCTGATAAACACCTGCAATTCTGACATTGTTGTTCAGGTATTGTGTTCACCATGCTGCACAAATATAGTAACTCTCATTCAATACAATTATGGCAAAACCACATTTAAATTTTTTTAATGTTTTGCTACTATAACAGAGCAAACATCCTTTTTAAGAAATGTTAAGTTTGTGTCACAACATGCAAAGAGTCATAACATTTTAATTTTTTCATCAAAATTCATATGCAATTCTAACTTATTTTTAGATTTATTTATTTTTAACACCATTCCCTATGTTGGATAATTAAAGTGACACTTTAACAATTCAGATCATAAGATTTTTTAATCCTAATATTGAAGGTCAGCAGTGATTGTTCTGTTTCTTCCATTAGCACTACAATATTCCATATTGACTTGAGTTTGGCCTGTCAGTGTAATACCTTTGGCTACCGTGGTAACCCATTCCCACCCTGTTATTGCATTGCAAGGTTGTTGATTTATTAAAGCAGCCATATCCCCTATAAAGCACTTAGGTTCCTTAGTTGCTATTGGCATCTAATGAGTTGAATGACTGGGTTACATAGTTACTATGGTTGAATATTTCATTCCTGATCCCAAAATCGCACTGAATTTAGACGTTTTATACAGTTACATAAGAATTACTATTTTTTGTTTCTAAGTTGTTATTTCAGCCTTTCTTGAAGCCCTGAACTGTTTGTTCCTGCTGTGACCACCTCTTCAGGCAAGCTATTCTACAGATTCACAGTTCCCATTGTGAAGAAGGCTTCTCTTCTCTGAATTTTGAATCTTTTTTCTCCAGACAAAGGGAATGCCTCTTTGTCTTTTTAGGGCCTTTTTTTTTTAACATGAAATAGCTTTACACCTTATTTTTTGCAGGTTCAATTAAACAAGTATAATTCTTGTTACAATTGACACATTGATTGATGCAAACCATCTACATTAATATAGAAACTGAATTTTATGTGGACACTTCTTTTGGCATTCTTACCCCTCAATAAATAACAAGTTGTTCATCCAGCCAACCAGATGAAACAATTGTCTACTAATGGGTCCATTTTCTTTTGGAAGAGATTCTAGTCATGTTTGATGTCTATTCTATGATTCAGAATAAAGAGTAGCTACCTCCAATAGCTGGCAGCAGACAGCTTTCTTTCTTTTGAATGGAACCTAATTGGCATAGAGTATAACACTGACAATTATGCATTGAAAAACAGGAAATGGAAGATTCCATTAATTATTACTATGTAATTAATTATAATACTTTAGCCATAATTGCATCTGCAGTCTAAAGCTTTATTTAGATTCCAAACAAAACAGATACAATTTTTGGGCTAGCTTTGATGACCACATATTTCATGCCATCACTATTTCTACCAGATCCATAAACTCCTAGCATGTGCCATTAATGATCATGATACTTGTGTTCTTGAGTCCTTTATTGTTGAAATGGAGAGAAAAAGGAGGTTATTTAGAACATAATCGCTATTGTGTACAGGGATTGATATGAATAATGGCAATTTCTGTTGAGCTCTGCAGAATATGTTGGCATTATATAAGCAATATGAACAACTAAAATAAGTACATAGGTAGGCCCTCACTAATGTGTAGGGGAATTGAAAAATGGAGAACACTCTTACATAATATTCCCCTGTGTCATAATTGTTTGATTTCTGTTGGGACTTTCAGCAGATTAAAGGGGTTTTACCACGATAGAAAATTATGACATATGGCTAGGATATGGCGTCATTGTCTGATAGGTTGCGGGTCCCACCTCTGCGACCCACACCTCTCTAGTCTGTTCTATAGTAGTTCTGAGCAGAGCCGAACACACCACTCGTAAGTCCCATAGAACAGAGTAGAGAAAAACTGTGCAAGTGTGGCTGTGTAGACTGAGCTGTAACTTTCAAGAGCCCTTTCCTGAGATAAGTGTAGGTCCCAGAGTTATATGTAACCAGGCAATGTTTGCCTTCTTCTAATAAAGGCAAAGCACCTGTAAAACTAACACTTTCAATTATGTGTTGCTAATTGAAATAACTTGAATCACTCTTGAGAATTCATCAACACAGATTCCCTGCTTTTTATCCCTACACTATGAATGTTTGCTCAGAAAGTTCAGTAAAGGTTATGAGCAAAACATCTATTTGGGCAACATGTATGAAGAAAGGTGCGTTGAAGTGAATAGTCAAGTCTCGTTTTCAGTGTATAATGCGCCTGATGTATGAAAGTGGTTTTTGTGCGTTCATAAATGATGTGTAAATTTCGACGTGCCTCGCCTATGTGTTTGGCGCATTACAAAACTTAGGCGCATAAGTAATGCGCCTAATATATTAAAGTTATAGACAGGCTGGAAATAAGAGAAAAATCATTAGAATAGCATGTCAGTGAATAGAAACTACAATATGGTACTGATCCTGCTTGGAGGACCACAGGTCCCAGCAAGATCTGTGGTGTGCTGGCTCTTGCCATAAAGGGTGAGAGCAGCAAAAATACATTTCATATTTAATATAGTCAAAATTAAAATTTTAAAAATCTGAACAACATCATAAGTGGGTTATTTAATGTACAGTAAAACTAGTTTTAGATTCTTTCAATTTTAAATGCATTTTATAGGAATTATTTTTTTATTTTTGGGAAATGATATATTTTTATATTAATTTTATATGATAACATTTTTATTAAATTTAAATAATTTAATTTTATATAGTTTGTTAATTATTATAAATTGCTTTTTATTAATGTACTGGTGTAAGTTGAGAAATATTGAACAGTTTTGCCCCTAACAACTTTGACTCCTCATGTTTCCATTGCATATTAGAAATAGTAGGTAACATACAGTTTTTATTTGTCTATTTTTTTCATTATTCTATATTGAGTAGGGATTGCGTAACATATATAACAGTGTATGAATTATGCAATTTCACTGGAAAAAAATTGTATTTACCATCAGTGTGTGCAGAGCCTAAGGAAACATAACTGCAACCTTGGTGAGGATAGGAATGGACAAGAAGGATAGAATGCACAAGATGACACAACCCCCTAAGAGTTGGCAGAGGAAGTACATTTTCTTCGGTAATAAGCTTAAAGTAAATGTCCTCTCTAGATAAAAAAAAAAAATGACAGTTTACTGATGAATTCATTGGACAGTTTTCTTCTATAACAATCAATCCCTAGAGCTGAAAGCATTAAAAAACAAGAAAAAAAAATTACTTTGTAAAGATTCAGGATGTAAGACTTGGATTATAAATGTACTTTTGGTTCTGACATAAATTCCTAGAAAAAAAATCTATTTGGTCCAGCATTGAAATGTCACATGAAGTTGAATAATCAGAAGATATTTGGTCAAAATGATAAATCTATCAAGCAGTGCAAACAGAAGGTCACTGAATTGTAATGCACTTTTTTTGCTGAAACAGGATAAGTAGGTATTAGTAGTCAAAAGAAGAATTTTGATGACAGATGAACTTGATAACCCCCGAATATAAACATCCTGTTTATGCAAGAATGTTTCACATTGCCTCTAAGAATCGGCATACATAATAATATTTTGGATTGTTTCAAAGATGCTTAGTATGGGGATAGTTTATTACCTGCCTGCATGAATTCTGCTCATACAGACCTGCAGGAGATTCTGTAATGCAAATGCACACAGTGGAATATAAGGCTGTCTCATTTCCATATCACAGGCTAGCATCAATATGTTCTCAGCACCACCAATAACCTTGGAAAGCATGAAACCATGCCATGACTTTTCATAAAGACTCCAAGAATATCTTGTTGGGGTATTGCTAGTGACAAAAAGTAGGCTGTAAAATGAATCTGCTGACTGTACATTTATCCACAGAAGTACACCAGACTGTAGCCTACCATACGTGGAGTGTACTTTGCAATACAAAGGGCCACATGTGTGAAAACTGTCTAAGTCTAAAATTCACTTTGTTGCCCATAGCAACCATTCACAGCGCCCCTTTCATTTCATATAGTGCCCTGGCAAAATGAGAGGGGTGCTCTGATTGGTTGCTAAGGGCAACAAAGTGGGATTTAGATCTAGACAGTTTTCATACATGTGACCCTAAGGGGCCGTTCACACGGCTTATTTCGCCACGGATTGGAGCCGTACTGCGCGCCAGATTTGCACTGCAGTACGGCTCCAATCCGTTGCAGTAATTACGGTAATCCACTGCTCTCATAGAGAACAGTGGATTCCGTCGCTCCTCCCCACTCGGCGAATCCGGGCGGGGAGAAAGTGACATGCACATTATCCAGGCGCAATACGCACCGTGGATAATGCAAGTCTATGGGGCCGGCGGGCAGCGCCCCTGCCCCGCACCCGCCCCTTATTCAAGCCGGAATTGCGAGCGCAATCCGTCTCGCAATTACGGCTTGAATAAGCCGTGTTAACATGGGCTAATAGTTCACCCATATTAAAGGCCAATGTTAATAAACGTCACTCCGAACTGCACTATAAACTTGCACAATTATCAGCATAGATCGATGTAGATGATATACTTTTATATATTTATTTATATTTCCCAGTCAAAGGGACTCAAGTGCACAAGATCCTGATTCTAGCTAGCATCAGGACTTTGTGATGGCACATGAAAGGTCCATACACTGTGGTGAGAGGTTCGTCCCGCTATGCGCTGATCTGAGGAAGGAGGAGTTACCTCCGAAACGTCATCATCCTGTGCACTCGGACACTACGACTCTCTGTGCAGACACATGCAAACCAATCTCCCCATGGATCGACATAAGGACCATCATTGCGTTCATGATATGTTAGTGAATATTGAATTTCATGGATTACAGGTTTTATATTTGTAACGATATTTGAATCGAACCCTTAAAAGTTATATGGGCATTTAAAAGAAAAAGCAAATTTTGCATATAATTGGACTGGATTCGTTTTGTTCGAGGTTCATCTACTGGCCAGCTCATGGTCCAGGCTGCCTCTGTAATCAGGGACTCATAGATACATAGAAGTGAAGCAGTAAAGTTTTTAGAGATAAGTTGATCTTCTGCCTCCCTCCTCAACTTATCCTCCGCTTCCTCTTTCTTATGGTTCTAAAGAATTTATAACATTTCTTACTTAAATATTAGTGACATGCATAACTGAGCACTGTGAGCTTAAGCTCAGACTGACCAGATATTGTTCAGCCATTAGCATTGCAGGCCTGGGGCTGTTTTTCAGGGAGAAAGGCAAAAAAAAGAGAAGAGTACAAAGAGTCATTTGCAGTCTTGTACAGTAGTTGTAGGATAGTCCTCAAGAATCAACCTCACTGGTGGGCCCCAAGAACTCCAATCCAACATGGTTTGTGCTATTGTCTTTATCACTACCTTATACATTACTATATGAACCCTAATTTTTCTGACATGCTCCCTGACACTACAAAGTGCCGCCTAATTATTTGACATCACCCTCTGCTCCCAATAGTCACTTACCTATTTACCTTTCTGACAATTTTTCCCCCACACTGTATTCCTACATTACGTGACTTATTTCCGGCATCTTGCCTGACATATTCTGTGTTCCACTTTCCTTATATCTTACACTATGCTGTATATTATCTGACCTATTACACTCTGCCCACCTTTTTACACAATATGTTACACTATGTCCCACATTACCTGACATATGACATTGCATCCCTACAGTAGCTACAATGTTAGGCAATGTCTACACTGCGTCGGAAAAACATTTTTTTTTCCAATGCAGGACCGCGGTTTTTGTCACGCTTTGTACAAAAACCGTGGTCGCTTCTTGTTTTTTTTGCCTTCACCCATACAATTGTATTGTATGGGAAGACGGCAAAAAAACTAAAAGCGCCAGCGTATTATACGACATGTATAATACGCGGGCGCTAGAAGACGAGCAGAGAAAAGATGAGCTGTGGAGACTGCAACTCGTCTTTTCTATTGCCGTCTATGGGGCTGCAGGGACGATCGTATCTTTGGCGCTTTTAAAAAACTAAAATCGCCGAAAATACGATTGTAGTCTTCTGCAGTGGAGACATAGCCTTAGACTTTTATAGGTTCACTCTGTTGTTGTTAGGGGGGACTGAAGCATGATACTATTAATGTGGGCAGCAGGATGGGTGGTTTGTGAAGATAGGTGGTTGGAAAGACAACTTAGAGCCAAAGATGGTTGTGCAGCAAACTCTGAAAAGGCAGGATGTGGCTGGAAAAAGTTGACATGGTAGTCCAGGCCAGATGTAGAAGAAAGTAAAAATGTAAAACTCCATTCAGAGCACAGGTTACATGAGGAACACTGGGTATAATTGTTTTTCTGCCTTTGACTGCATTTAATCAGAATTCGATTAATTTGTCCAGTGTTTCTGCAGTATGGTGATACTTTACAGACTGTCTGGGTAGCATTTTACCATTATATGAACACTGTATAGTAGACATTTTTAGTAGCTATATTTAGTAATATTCAGGGTAGGGCTAATTTATGCATACAGGTTCCAGATCCTGCTACACCATAGTATGCTCTGCATTTTCCAATAGAACTTGTGATTCTTCGGAAACACAGGATACACCACTGAACACCAGAACCTGGCTGTACACTGGACTTCAATGCCAAATGTAAAAGTCATTATAAGTAGCATTTATAATTATTAATTGTGCCACAGATATCAATTATTTTTATTATAATTGATGATCAACAGTGAATTATAGTTTTATTGTTGATCTCCTCCTTTGCTAACACTGACCAATTATCAGTACAATTACTCAGAAACAAGTGAATTATGGTAATAATTGGCGAGTGTAAATGGGCTCTTAATAAGGGCGTATTGAAGCTTAAGGCCTCGTTCACACAGCTTATTTCTCCGCGGATTGGCGCCGTACTCCGCGCCAGATTTGCGTTGCAGTACGGCGCCAATCCGTCGGCGTAATTACGGTAATCCACTGCTCTCATAGAGAACAGTGGATTCCGTCGCTCCTCCCCGCTCGGCGAATCCGCCGCGGGGGGAGAAAGTGACATGAACATTATTTACGGCACGTACGCGCCATAAACAATGCATTGTCTATGGGGCAGGGGAGTGGCGCCCCCGCCGCACTACGGCCCCGCCCCCGTTCCGCCCCTTATTCACGCCGGATTTGTAAGCGCAATCCGGCTCACAAATCCGTCGGGAATAAGCCGTGTGAACACGGCCTAACACTTAAGCTAGCATGAGTTGTAAATGTAGCCCCAACTGGTCCATCAAGATACAACGGTCATGGATTACAATACAATAGTCTTTTCTGGGTCACTTACTTGAAATTACATTCAACATATAATGCTAAACACAGTCCAGATTTATTACATATTATATACTGGATGATGCAGCCAATCCATTTTATTGCATCATGCACTCCGTAAAAAAAAACAAAAAAAAAAAAAAACACTGACATAATTGCATTTTTTCCCTTTCTGCCCCACAATTGATCTTTCTTTGGTTTCTCAAAACATTGTACAGTACAGTGAATAGTATAATTAAAAAAATAGAGCTTGTCGATGTCAATGGAAAAATTAAAAAGTTCTGACTACATTTGGAACAGGTTACTATTGCCCAGGAGATACATTAATTATTACTAAGTGGGTCTAGCTTTTGGAAATCCTTATTATATGACCTGCCAGGAGGACTTGTGAACTTGAGTTGAAAAGCTGGTTTAGACCTCATCTCATGCACTGATGGCATATTGCTAGACTGGGAGAGTTCTGACCAACTCATTATTTTTAAAAGTGATTTTTGTGGGCCAACCTTGGGATAGGTGCAGGACCCAGAGCTGGGACCTGCAGATATCACACAATGAAGGCATAACCTATTGTCATCAATATGGTTCATGGGAATGCCCCTTTTAAAACACATATACAGACTTTGTTTGATTGATATTGTATACTTTTACTTGGTGGATTTTGCACACATACCTTCCATGCATGGATATACTTAGAGAGATGCAATGGAGAAATGTGCTATAGACACATCTAAGATAAAGGGTGCAGTGGCTACTCTATCTCAGCCAAGTCACTGAGTAACAAAGCAGTTGAGGAACTTGTTACCTTTGCCCAGCACATTCATCAGTGATTTCTAAGTGTGCCTGGCTAAGAGTGCTGTCACATCAGTTGCTTAGTCGCTCCTTTCAGAAAGCAGCTCATGTGGCTATCTGACCAGCACACTTAGAAATCACTGAGTATACCAGGCCAGAATTCTGCTGCATCAGCTGCTTTCTTAAACTGATACATCATCCTCTGTCCATTTAAGAAAGCAGCTGATGCAGCACGCCACCCAGCATGGTGCTTGTAAATGAGACCTACTCTCCAGCATTATTTCAACAATTCTGCTTACCCAGCTCAGGCCTGTGTAGTCAGAATTAGTCGCACGTCACCTCTGTGCTGCCTTCCTGCTCAGTGCTGCCTCCTTACTCAGTGTTAGGAGCCAAATCAGAGCTCAAATTTTATTTTTCACGAGCACTATATGAAATGGAATATGAGATCTGATTGGTTGCTATGGGCAGCAAAGACAGTTTTACTGCTAGACAGTTTTTATACATAAGGCCCATAGTGTGTCTTTTATGATTACTGTGTAAAAGGGTTGCACCAATGTCTAATAGCTAGGAAATGTGGCAACTGAGCTAGGTTAAACATCATTCTCCTGTCAGCTCTGCTTGGCTTTCTCTGGTCAGACACATGGACAGCACTTAACTATAATGTTAATTCCTTATGCCACCTGGAAATATCTAGGTAGAGCTGTCGAGCTATAAAGTGGTACAATACTTTTATCGAGCCACTGTCTCTTTAGTTATCTACAGGTGTCATATCAACTGGAACATCACGGGTAGCACAGTGGTGACACATTCTAAGAACACCATCAATGGCATGGATGAGATTATTTGATTATATGAATTACTGCCTTACCTGATTTAAATTTTATTAAGTTATGTTCATAGTTTTTTTTTTAAATCCATAAATAAAATTAAATATAGTGATCACCTGGTAAGTGATAGGGCAAAGCATATATCACAGGTAATAAATGTATGCCTTCATAATATTATCTAAAACAGCAGAATTATGTACTAAAAGTCTAAAATAGAAACTTTAAAACTAGATTTTTTACATTACCAAGGCTCGAGACACTAGAGGGAGCTACTTGTCCACTTCTCAGCTGCAAAACACTAATAATACAGTGCTGTCTTTTAGAATAAGAATAAAATGTGAAATATGTAACATGCATCCTCCATGTGAACTAACTGATACAAGTTATACAATGAGGATTACAAAACCAGAAAATGATGGCATAAAAATATACTATAATATAATTTGAAGAGTTTAAACACCGGGATCGTACATGGATAGATGGATAGTGTAGTGCTGACAGATTGATACGTTTCAATTTGTTATGCTGAATGGAATAGACAATACAACTAGACATTAATAAAAAAGAGGATTTCAGGATAAACTTGCATCAAATTTATCTGTTTACACCATATATAAGAGAACTGCAAAACAGCTCCCTACTGTTCTTTATTAAAGGCCTGTTAATTGAATCAACTAATTTAAAAGCAGAACCATTCTTGTAATAGAGTCTGCCTCGGTGAGTTTAAATCTCCTTCTAACCAATCAGAAGATATTGGCTGTTTCAGCTTGTGTGCTTCTGATTCCCACCTAAAAATGTGGACCTCTAGGGCACTTGAGAGCTGATATATTCATACAGTGGGACTCAGGTAGCGATTTTGAAGATCCTAAAACATACTTAAAGAGTTATCTCACTACGACTAAACCTTTCTCAAATAGAGCTATTCCAGATATTAGCTGATTGCGACAGTTTTGGCAAATAAAATCCTGGGCCAACATCTCATAGTAGTGCTTGGTTCCTCTTCATAAAATCTCATGTCATGTGTCCATCTGTAAAAAGAATGTTTTAAATCAAAGTAATGCTGGATCCTACTCACCATGAAAACATTGGAGGCCAGAGCCCTAAAACAGGTAAGTCTGTTTAGAGAGGGGTTATATCTTAAATTAGGTTACCTTGATGATTATGCTGTGTTTATGCAAATTGATCAAAATTTGCACTAAGAACCTCAGAATTACCGTATATACTCGAGTATAAGCCGACCCGAGTATAAGCTGAAGCACCTAAAACGGGAAAGCTTATTGACTCGAGTATAAGCCTAGGGTGGAAAATGCAGCGGCTACTGGTAAATTTCAAAAATAAAAATAGATACCAATAAAATTACATAGGCAGGTATATGTCCCCCATAGGCAGGTATAGGCAGGTATATGTCCCCATAGGCAGGTTATAGACAGGTTTATGTCCCCATAAGTAGTTATAGGCAGGGTTATGCCCCCATAGGTAGTTATAGGCAAGGTTATATCCACCATAGGTAGTTATAGGCAGGTTTATGTCCCCATAGGCAGGTTATAGGCAGGGTTATTTCCCCATAGGCAGGTTATAGGCAGGGTTATGCCTCCATAGGTAGTTATAGGCAGGATTATGCCCCCATAGGTAGTTATAGGCAGGGTCATGTCCCCATAGGTAGTTATTGGCAGGGTCATGTCCCCAAAGGTAGTTATAGGCAGCGTCATGTCCTCATAGGTAGTTATAGGCAGTCATGTCCCTATAGGCAGCGATAGGCAGTCATGTCACCATAGGCAGTTATAGGCAGTCATGTCTCCATAGGCAGTCATGTACCCATAGGCAGTTATAGGCAGTCATGTCCCCATAGGCTGGTATAGGCAGTCATGTCCCCATAGGCTGGTATAGGCAGTCATGTCCCCATAGGCTGGTATAGGCAGTCATGTCCCCATAGGTAGTTATAGGCAGTCATGTCCCCATAGGCTGGTATAGGCAGTCATGTCCCCATAGGTAGCTATAGGCAGTCATGTCCCCCTAGGCAGGCTATAGTCAGTCATGTCCCCATAGGCAGGCTATAGGCAAGGTTATTTAAAAAAATAAAATAAAAGTACAGTACTCACCTCGGTCCCTCGTCGCTCCGCCTCCAGGCCGCTCTATCGTCTTGCCGGCACAGGGCGTGTGATGTCATCAAGCCGCACAGGCAGCGTGATGACGCGCACTGCCTGTGCCGGAAACTCCGGACAACCACAAGTCTGCGGCCGCCTAGAGTCCACTGCGGAGCAGTGCTATCTCTTCACTTGTGTGTGCTCAATGTGGAGTCACATACAGGGGAAGAGATTGCCGGCAGTGCCCGGACGCTGTCGGCTGTACTCGGTAATCAGCTATATGCGCTCCCTGAGGAGCCATATATAGCTGATTTGTCCCTGCAAGCGTTCTGGCCATCGCAGTGCCTGAGCGCCGATAGTGACTCGAGTATAAGCCGAGGTCAGTTTTTTCAGCACATTTTTTGTGCTGAAAAACTCGGCTTATACTCGAGTATATACGGTACATGTATCATCAATATAGCACAAAAGGTTACACATAAATATAGCACAAAAGTTCCTCTTCCTAAAGAGGCACCATGTGGCTATGTTCACACGGCTTATTGCCGATGTAATTGCGGGGTCGGATTTCGCCCTGCAATTACGCCGGCTTCCGTGCAGCGGGGACGGGGCGGGGGGTCGGCTTCGTGCCGGCCCCATAGACATTCATTATTCACGGCGTGTACATGCCGTAAATAATGTGAATGTCACTTTCTCCCCGCCCGGCGTATTCGCCGAGCGAGGAGAGGAGACGGAATACATAGTTCTCTATGAGAACTGTGGATTACCGTAATGCCTCCTTTTAGTCTAACACACTACCATCATTACTACTACTACCACTACTCTTATCATTCCCCTCAACTCTCTAGATGTTTGCTTGATAAAGGCTCATTGCCGAAACGTCGCTACTCTCTAAAACATCTATTACTTTATGTACAAAACCTTCTGAGTATGTTTTTGTAATGATGACCCCCCTTCTAGTGTCACAATAAATATATATAATTTTGCATTGAACTTGCTTGGTATGCAGTGGATATATTTTTATTAGTATACTGGACGAAGGTCCTTTTCCATTTTGCACCCACCCTACCTAATCTCCCCTTAGGTGTGCACTACCAATTCTTTTGATAATTTTGGCAAAAATATAGCATTAATGCAATTTAAGATAATCCATATTTTTAGTTGTCACATATGTCTTAGAGTTTGCAGTGTGCTGTTATATTTTTTGTGTTTAATTTTGCTTTGAGGTGCTAATTAATTTTGTTGGACAAAGCCCCCCATGAAAACTACTATTTAATACTTGCATTCCATTCTGGCTATAAGAAAGCAGTCTATGACTTGAATATGCTCTAATAAGATATATTGAAAGGGACTGTCAATGTAAGATGACCCTTTAAGTAGTTTACTGTTATTTGACTGCTTCACTAAGGGCTTGTTCACACGACGTTTTTGTGATCCGTTTTACGGATCTGTAAAACGGATCCGTAAAACGGATCTAACAATTGTCAGTGTGATTAGCATTGCTTTCAATGGCAAAAGCGCATCGCTGTTCACACGAGTGATGGCCGATGCGCTTTTTGCGATCCGCTTTTCGGATCCGTTTTAAGAATTGACATGTCAATTCTCCTTGCGTTTTACGCAAGAGAAATCCCCATAGGAAATAATGGAGTGCGCTTTTGGCATCCCGAAAACGGATCCAAAAGCGCAGCATACATTTGGGTGCGTTTTGGATCCGCTTTCGATGCCAAAAACGCATCCGTAAAACGCATTGGATTTAAATTAAATATAAAATTTGAATATTATGTTTGGGTTATATTTAGTTTATAAATGTATATAAATGTATATAATATTATAAATGTATATAATAGTATATAAATGTATATTTATATAAATGTATACAGATATATATATATATGTATACTAAATATATATTTAGTTTATAAATATGTAGTTTATAAATGATTTAGTTTATAAATGATTGTTATTAATTCATTTACATGGGGTGGGTTTGAAAACTATTGGTTGATTAAAAAAAAAAAAAAATAGAGGGGGCCGGGTTCTAAAATCATAGGTGTATGTACAGTTGATTGACACTAGGTAAAAAAAGGTTTTTTTCTTGGTCATTGATAGGTTATATTATATTTAAATTGCAGTTTGATAGGTTGATTTAAATAAAGCATTGAAAAAACGGATCAAAAAAACGGATCCGTAAAACGCATGAAAAACGCATCCAATACGCATCCAAAAAAGGATCAGCTGTTGCGTTTTCTGGATCCGCTTTTTGGATGCGGTTTGCATCCAGTTTTCGCAGGTTAAAAACGGATCCGTAAAACACATCCAAAACGGATCCAAAACGTCGTGTGAACAAGCCCTAATTGTTCTTGTTTATTATTTTATTCAATTGGAGGAAACCACTGTTAAAAGGTCTTACCCTAGTGTCTGATAGCAAATATTTGATGCTCAGTGTTAGAAAAGGAAATAAATGTTATTTATACAGGGTACAGTACCCAATTTGATTTTCAATGCTATTATGCTTTAAGTGTGTTTCCAGCTATACAATAACTAGTACAAGCGAAAAGTAAGAAACTTTATCATCTATCTTAATACAGAAAAATGTTTCCTTCTCCACTTATAAGTCTCCTTTTCTCCCTCCTTCCTACATTGTTAATCATAAATCACTAAGGGAATCCACTTTTTAGAAAATCCATCTCCAGCATCATAGAGATCAGGTTACAGCTGTCTATAGAAGTCTATGGAGAGGGAAGGCGCAGAAAGTGAAAGTAAACACAGCATAGAGGACATTAGACAACAGAAAGATGCAGAGTAACTATGAGTCTACAGCACATTGTTTATAATTGAAGTGTCATGTGGTCATGACACCTTCTTCAGTCAAAGTCTCTTAAAGGGGTGTTAAAACTATTTTAAAGGGGTGGGCATATAGGGAGAAAGTGGGCAAAAATAAACAGAAAACATTTATACTTAACTACTTGTTCCTTGGTGCTGCAGCTCAGGAACTTCATGGCGATCTGCTATTCTTCACTTTTGGGTTCTTGTCCTCACACTCTGGGGAGATTCACACTCCATTTACTTACAATGAAGAACAAGCCGTTCATGCATGTTGGGACAAGAATCTGGCAGTGAAGAGGAGCGGATCGCCAGGGAACTCTGAAGAGGCAGTGGCAGGGGATAGGTTGGTAAGTATAACTTTTTTCTTTTCCCTTGGGGTACAAAATAGGAAAACTCCTTTAAACTAGGACTGTCCAAGAACCATAAACCATTTATTTTTCTGTCCATATGCAGATGTAATGAAGATGAATTTGGCAGGAAATGCACTGTGATATCACAGCACAAAAAGTTGTTTTAGTTCAATGCATTTTAATGTTGTGATCTAAGAAAACATCACACAGAAAGCCATGACATCAACGTGTAGGTAAATGTTGCTAGAGCTATAGCTTTGTTTGATTGCCACCTTTTTGCGACACTGCATATATAATTTGTTGATGAAAGGTTTTTACTATATTTTTTGGACTATAAGACACAATTTCCTTCCCCCTCAAATGTGAGATTAAAGCAGAGGTGTGTTTTACAGTCAGGATGCAGGCAATAGGACGACTGCTGTGGGCCCTGGACTGGAAGAAGGGAATGCTTGGGGCCTCAGGAGTCTCTGCTGCGGGAAGCTGGCAGCGGGTTTTAACGACAATGCGTTTGGATGTTTCTATCAATAAGGAGGCTCAAAGATATAAAGGATGGGGGGCGGCTCCTACCCATTCCCAATTGGCTCGCCCATGATGCAATTATTGGGTGCCGACAAGCAGTCACGGCAGCCAGGAGCCTAATAGAGGCCTGCCATCTTACTTTAATTATTACATTCTGTCAGAGACAGGAGAGCTGTAATAGAATACTATTCTGCAATATGTTATTATTCCAGAATAATGTACAAGTGTTCACATCCCTTTTGGTTAAATACCCTAGAGGGAGTAAAATTACAAGTAAAAAATCATATAAATACAGTATATTGAAATACCCACCACAGAAATTGTTTTCTATGATTTTGGCACTGATGAATATGAATATATCTGTATATTTGTGCATATATGTGTTTTATGTATGTAGGGCATTGTATTTTAATATGGTATCTACTGTACAGTGTCACTGTATTGTTTATTAGTTCTATATGTCACATTATTCTATTTATTATATGTGGTGGTATTAGTCACATAGAGAGCTTGGTGGTAACATAATTAGTACTTTATAAAACAATTATAAACCTCCTGACCTTGACAAAATTTTAAGTGTGTCCCTTGGGATAGGCTATAACCACATCCAAATAATCATAATGCAGCTACATTTTTGTCTCACTATTACAGCACAAGACATGGACCTCACTTTTTGAGTGACTTGTGTGGTCTCTCGACAAGCCCACCAACCACTGATCAGTTTTTTACCTTTTACGGTGGGTGGGCGGGGTATTCAACTCTCTTCCATGCGGCCATACATATAAAGTAATTTCTCCAAACCGATGTAGAATAAGTGACAGACCACTGGAAACAGTGCTTACCTCTCACCCTCTGGTTACAAATGCTACCTAATAATTCTACATACAGTAGATTGAACATGCTTTAACTGTTTTTTTACATGGTTTACATGGTTTACATGGTTTATACATGGTTTCCTGAAAGAAATCCATTTTCAGTTGGACTTAACATCCTCATTCAACCAACAGTGCAGTATTGTGTGATATAAGGTGTATGTGTCTTAGTCACAAAGATATTCCTTTATTGTACTTGCATGTACATGTGTCACACTTGTCTTTATTTTGGAGCCATATGCTTGCAGCTTTCCGATTTGTTTTGGGACTTCAAATGACAATTAGAGAAAGAGGCCTTGTTATGAGCTTATAAAGTGTATAGATTTCTATAAGTATCTCTATTTGTTTCTTAGACTACTTTCAACTAATTATTTCCTACTAGATGAATACCTGAAAAAACGTGCCCAGCTATTGAGATTATTGATTTAAATGCATATTCATCTCTGCTGTGCAGAGTGAACCACAAAGTCAATTTAAGTGTTATCTGGGACTTTAATATTAATTAACTATCATTAAAAAAGACCATCAATATTGTCTTAGTGAAGGCTTCAGAAGTACCAGAAAACCCTTTTAAAGGGAGTTTCTCACTAAAAAGATTAGCTTTTATCATAAAGGGACAGTTAAGAACAGTTAATGAAGACTTTTTCTAAATACATTGGTCAATAGATTTTACTTTTGTCATGAGACAAGAGTGTTTTTATGTGCTTTGCACACAGGTTTCTATGGCTACCTGCATACCAGGCGGTTGTCTGTTATCTGATTAGCTAAAAGCAGGGAGTGATATTACCCCACTGATGGACTGAGATTGAAGAAAAATAATTATATCTAACAAGCTTAGCTTCACTAACCAAAAGGTACATGTGCTGTGTGGACTAAAAAGTATGGCTTTATCTGTAATCTTGTTAGAGATAAAAATCTCCTGCACTGTCAGAGTAATGTCTTTCTAAAAGTTAAATATGTTAATCACTGCTGTAGACCCACCCACAGCCTGAGGAGACAGAGTAAGCGCAAATCTGCTAAAACACAGTGACACACCATGGTGAGAAAACCCATTTAATCAACTAACAATTCAAATTATAGATGCACAGTTCAAATTTAAAAATAGCAAGATAATTAGCAATTAGAAGCCATTGCATGGTAGTTACATGACAGATAGTTGACAAAGTGGATCTTCACAGTAGATGACCCTTTTTTCTTTTTTAACGGAAGGCTAAAACCCCTGTAAAATGCATACCAATTACCACATACAAGAGGAATAATTCCTTCCTAACTCCAAACAAAGCATTTAGAATAAATCCTTGGACCAATGCTCATCTAGAAATCTAGTACCTTTAAATTTTTAGTTTAAGAAAAGCATCTTCTTAAACTTGAATGAATCAAACATTGCAATACATTGTGGTAGAGTTTCATAGTTTCACAGCCTATACTACGCTTACAGTTAAGAATCAATGTCTAAAATGATCATATCATATATTTCTAAATTGTAAATAGATTTCCAAAATCCATCTTTTTTACAAACTGAATAAACACAAGTTTGATTAGTTGTCTTGGTATTGCAGTATGTCAGTTTCTTCAATTACCTTGGTCAGCCTCCTCTACACGTACTCTTATTCAGCTATGTCCTTCTCATAAATCCTGTATATCCTTATGTCTCCTTAATGTTTGTTGCACTTCAGTTACTATATTTGAGTCTCTTAACTAACCCTACCAGAGTACTCTTTTTTATCCCTTTCCTTACACGTAAGCCAGAAGAAGGGCTGTTACACACTAGATCACTACTATGTGATCAATACGTTGGTCCATGGAACAATAAAATAAAGTCTGTAGTTAAGGAGTGTTTACCGCATTCTTGGCTACCTTAAGTATTCTTCATAACCAACTTCTGTGTCTATCACCAATCCAATTCTTGTCTCATTTAAAAATATTTCCCTGTCCATAGTCCCAGCATTCTAAGCTTGTATGCTAACATTTTATGGCACATGGCATAAAATCACTTTGAAAAGTTTACATACACAACAACCACAGTTTTAATCTGGTCCAGTCTGGGAATCTCTTCCTCAAGGACCCGATCAGACTAGTCCAATAGGACCATTCCCTTTATTAACCCATGCTAGTGTTGTCTTTTGTGGTACTTTCATTGAGATACTGCAGGATACATAATTACATAGTTTGTCAGGCCGAAAAAAGACATACGTCCATCCAGTTCAGCCTATTGTGCTAAAGTGTTGCTAAAGTGTTAAAGTGTTGATCCAGAGGAAGGCAAAAACCCCATGAGGTAGAAGCCAATTGTCCTCATGTTAGGGAAAAAAATTCCTTCCTGACTCCAATCTGGCAATCGGAATAATCCAGAATCATAGTCACTATAATTTGTTATATTACATCTAGAAATGTATCCAGACCCTTCTCCAGAATCCTAGTCACCATAACTTGTTATATTATCAAGCTCCAGAAATGCATCCAAACCCTTCTTGAACTCTGTTAGTGAATTCACCATGACAATTTCCTCTGGCAGAGAGTTCCACAGTCTCACAGTAAAGAACCCCTTTCTATGTTTATGTAGAAACTTTCTTTCCTCAAGACGTAGAGGATGCCCCCTTTTTCTAGATACCGTCCTGGGTATAAATAAATCTTGAGCGAGATCTCTATATTGGCCCTTAATATATTTAAACATATTTATTATGTCCTCTTTTCTCTAAACTAAATAACCCTAACCTTGCTAATCTTTCTGGGTATTGCAGTCCACCCAGTGTTTTTATTATTTTTGTTGCCCGCCTTTGTACCTGTTCAAGCTCTACAATGTCAGGAAGTGCACTGGTGCCCAAAACTGTACACAATATTCCATGTGTGGTCTAACCAGTGACTTGTATATTGGGAGAATAATGTTCCCATCATGTGCATCTATGTGCATCTATGCCCCTTTTAATACAACCCATGATAGCATCTCTTAGAAAAACTTCAAATATTTTACCAACTCCAGAGGATCAACTATTAAGCCAAAAGTTGTTGGACTCACTTTTAACCCCTTTTTAATAGTGGCACCCAGTTAGCTATGTCTTGGCTCTGTCGGAGACACCCAGTCGTAAGAGGGTCTATGACAGCACTTAATTCATTACAGACTTCAAAAGTGAATGCCATCCAGACCTACAGTAGTAATTTGTCTATTTTAGTGTTCTTAAGGTGGCAGTTTCATCCTGAGTTAAGCAGGTGACATTTAATAGACAATTTAGGTTAACCCTAGTAAGGTCACCTGTCATTGGTTTTTTCTGTATAAATAAAGAAAAGAAGACACTTAATAACTTGGTCTTTTCCTCATTCTGCATCCCCAGTAAACCCAGATTACTTCAGAGGTGACCAACATTTTCAGTTTTGGGACTCTTATTACTGACGTAGTTGAGGAGTATTTTTTATTTTTTCTGCCTTTAGAAATGATTCTTACAATTATAGTTGTTCCTGGCTATTAATCTTTCAAACAATCTTTTTCTTTATATATTTGTCATACCTTTTTACTACTTTCGTGCTTCAGTAGTTTAAAGGCTATCTTTATATTATTTTTCAGGCCTAATGTAGTTCTATTTAGCCACATTATTTTTCCTCCTGTATAAATGTGTTTATTTCCATAAAGTATATATCGTTCACTGGTTTGTGTAATTTTATTTTTGAGGTTATCTCTTAACTAGTGAAAAATGGCCTTCATGATAAAGGATAATTGAAAACTTTCTATGTTGTGGTCACTGTAGGTGACCCCCGACCTGTACTTTTTATAACCTGTCTGATGTGTTACAATTAGGTCTAGAAGTGCTCATCTATTGTTGGGTTCTGCACTACTTGTAAGATCTTTTATCATTGCCAAAGTATCTATTTCTTTTGCGGAACCTGCAGTTTATACCAGAGTAGTTCAAGTCCAACATAATAATTATGTCATTCTGATTTGCTGCTTCATTTGTTTGTCTAATTAGTAGACGTCATCTCTCTAACGGATACCACATTTTGCCCCACTTAGAATTTTTTTGCGGTTTCCCAGTATAGTCTAGGATAATATGAATAACACTATTAGAAAGTACATCTTGCCCCGCAGAATAAAAGCCCTCACATGTCTATGTAGGTGGAAAAATAAAAAAGTCATGTCTCTAGGAAGAAGGGAAGGGAAAAACGAGCATGAAAAAAAAATAAGCCTCGGTGTTAAGGGGTTAATATTGTTGATTCATGATGTTGCACACAAAGGTTTCCTAAGCCTTCAAATGGTCTGGCAGTCTGGTCCAGTAGGCTATACAATCATGGGGGAGACAGCTAATTTGACAGTTGTCCATATAATCATTGATATCCTCCACAATAAGGGTAAGCAACAAAAGGTCATTGCTAAAGAACCTGGCTGGTAACAGAGTGTTTTATAAAACCATATTAATGGAAAGTTGTTTAAAAAGAAAAAGTGTGATAGAAAAAGGATTGTCAACAAAAGGCCATTTAAGAATTTTGGAGAGATTGACAAGGTGTAGACTGCAGCTGGATTCAATGTTTCAAGAACCACTACACACAGACACATGTGTGACACTGTCTCATTTCTTTTGTCAAACCACTCATGATTTAGAGATACCTTTAGACGCGTTTTACCTGGTTTAAGAAGAAAAAAGACTGGATTGTACCTAGTGTCCAAAGTCCTATTTTCAGATGAAAGCAAATTTAGCATTTTATTTAGAAATCAAGGTCGTAGAGTATGGAGGAGGAGTGGAGAGGCTACAATCCAAGTTACTTGAGTTCCAGTGTGAAGTTTCCCTTATTAGTGATGATTTGGGGAGCCATGTCATATACTTATGTTGGTCCACTGTGTTATATCAAGTCCAAGGTCAGCAACAAAGAAATTATTAGACCTAGACAGTTTTCATACATGTTATCCAAAAACTGTTCTCCTACCATGGTGATGTCACTCTCTCCTCTACATCTAATCAATAAGGTAGAGCAGGACATCCACTGAGAAACACTTGTGTGCACTCCTAACCAGGCACAGTGAAATTGGAAAAAGTCTTGAAATACTGTTCCCTAGATGTTGAAAACTAATCTTTGTAGTGAGAAAACCCCTTTGACTATTCTGCGCCTAGGTCTGGTGTCAAGCATTCATAAATGTGTCTAATTCTATGAATGTGGTGTGACACATCCCCAGAACGCCCAAACCTTTGACGCATTACAAAGTGTCGGTGCCGGCGCCGATTGCGCCAAAGATTGGAGTGCGACTGTTCATACATCTATAGAACAGGACTACGACAACTTTTTGGCAGAAAGTACGCCAGAAAAGTGGCACGGCCCCGTGCATACATATCGTCCTATGTGTTTATCTGTATTTATTTTTCGCCTATCCCTATTAACTGGTCTTCCCCACCCTTTATTTCATTACCTGGCTCCAGGTCAATATCTGTGCTGTCTTCTCCTCCTATACTGTAATTGCCTTTCCCAGGCCACTAGTTTAAACACCCCATCAACCTCTCATCCATCTTCTTCCTCAACACAACTACATTTAGAGTCCATCCCTATCAGAGTATTTAGTCAGTGGTAAAGTCAGTCCAGCATTCCCAGAAGCCAAACTCTTCCTTACTGCAACAATTCTTCAACCATGTGTTTACCACTCTAACAAGATTATAGAAGCACCTGAAATTAGTAACCTTAAAATCAGCAAATATTTATTGGATACTAAACTTTTCAGGGCCAATTGATTTTGTCCAATTTAAGAGAACATTGAGCAAGTTGTTTTTCCATTGTGTTTTATGTTAGACTACACTGCAAAAGGTGAATTACTATATTTGTAATTAAAAGCATCATGTTACATGAATGGAGAAATTTAGCTAATTATTTGATTGACTAATATAGTATTTATTAGCCCCTTTCTGAAATATGACATAAAATGGTAATAGGAATATGGCTCACCTGCCCATGGTGCAACTAAAAGGCTGTTAATAATTAAGATGGTATTATATGCATGGATTGACATCAACCAACAGCTATGGCCACCAAGATTGTAAATCCAGGAAGTCCAGGAATCTCCAGCATATGTATTAAAAGTAAAAAACCTTATTGATCCATAAATTACAGGAGATAAAAATTGGAACAGTGCCACGCTTTTGTATTTCAAACCACTTCAGATTTTTGTTCCCAACTAGCCCCATTCTGTTACATTTATATTTCCTGTAATGTATTGAACAATAAAGTTTTTTACTTTTAATACATATGCTGGTGAGTCCTGGATTTTCTAAATTTACAAGTTTGAAATCTGACCTATAGTTACATCTAGGGACAGATAAAGAGATATAGAACAAACCCACTTTTTGAAACAGCTCCATATGTGACAGGTAACTACTGCTAGCTATAGTTGGGATCTACTGCTCAGATCCTGGCTTTTTTATGGCTGTCATTTTATTGCCGATATAACACCCTACCTTAGGCCCAAGTAAGAGGAAAGCTATTATTGTACACTGTTCTGAAATATACTACAACAGAACAGTGTGAAGTGTCCCTGACAGAAGTTCAGTCACTTATCCATGTTGTGGAAACCAAAACATATAGCCTGACTTAAAATTCATCCATTGGTTTTAGAAATGACTCATATGAAAGCTGAAACCATCCCAAATTAGGTTTTATCGAAAATACATTTGCTTCACTGCTGAAATATTGATCATTTAAGGAACACAGAAAGGTCAGATTTTGGCTAGACAAAAGTTTTGTCGCCCGCAGGAAGTAATGATAAAATCAAACAAATAATTCACTTCAAATACAAAGATATTTTTCATAACATTGGTGAATGAAGTTGTGGTGCTATTAGAGCCATATTTAATCTTTTGTGTGACTTCCATTAGCTTGAAGGAATGCATCCATGTGTTTTGCCAATCATTCATACAATTTATTGATGAAGACATCAGGAATAGCAAAGAATGCAGTCTTACATGCCTCCCAGAGTTCGTCAAGATTCTTTGGTTTTGTCTTCCAAGCTTCCTCTTTTATCCTACCCCAAACATGCTCAATGATGTTCATGTCTGGTGACTGGGATGGCCAGTCCTTGAGCACCTTGATCTTCTTTGCCTTGAGGAACTTTGATGTAGAGATGGATATATGAGATGGAGCACCATCCTGCTGCAAAATTTGACCTCTTTTATTATAGAGAATGTAAGAGGTAGCTAATACTTCTTGATATTTTAGGTTATTGATATTGCCTTCCACCTTGCAAATGTTTTGCACATCCCCATACTGAATGTAACCCCAGACCATAATCTTTCCACCACCAAACTTAACTGTTTTCTGGGTGTATCTTAGATCCATACTGGCTCCAGTAGGACTCCTGCAGTACTTGCAGCATTGTAGTGTAATTCAACTGAAGATTCATCTGAAAAGTCCACCTTCTGCTACTTTTCCAGCGTCCATCCGATTAGCAGGCTGTGGGCCTTGGCACATGCCACACGGTTTTTAAATTGCCTTTTGTTAAGAGCTGGCTTCTGGGCACTGATTCGACTATGGAGGCCATTTCGAGACAGAATCCAACAAACTGTTCTAGTTGACACAGGAACTTGAAGGGACCAGGCCTTTTGGAGCTGTGTTGAAGTGGAAGTGGGGCTGGCTTTTGATTTTTGAACCAACAAACGTTCCTCCTGAACAGTTGTCTTGCGGGGTCTGCCGGACCTGGGCTTGTCAAAAACATCTCCAGTCTCTTCAAATCTTATTTTTAATTCTTTGTACTTGACGCTGAGACACATTAAAGGTGCCAGCCACCTCTGCAGTGGATCTGGTCTTCAGCCTCTTGATAATCAAGTCTTTGGTCGCAGGGTGGATTTTTGGTATGTTGTCAGAGGTCAAGTTGCAGTTCAAGTGAAGATGCTAGAGTTCTTTTTATATACACCCACTAACTAACCGATCAATTAGTGAGCACAGGTGAGGCTGTCAACTAGAATTGGGTGCATTATATGACAAGGCGACAAAACTTTTGTCTTGCCAAAATTTGACCTTTCTGTGTTCCTTACATGATCACTATTTCAGCAGTGAAGTAAATCTATTTTTGTTACAAAAACCTTTTTTGGGAGGGTTTCATCTTTCATATGAGTCATTCCTAAAACCAATGGATGAATTTAAAGTCAGGTTATAAGCCTTGGTTTCCACAACATGGAAAAGTGACAGAACTTCTGTCAGGAACTGTATGATACAAATTAAAAAAAAGTTTTAAAAATAAAAGAAATACAATGAGTTCAAAATACCTGTCGGTTGCTATTTTATAAATAAAATGATAAAAAATTATGTGTTGCATCCAATGTACTACATCCAGTTTGTGTAAACATTTAAAAAGAAAAATTCCCAATACAAAAATTGGGATTTTTTTGGCATTTCTCATCCTCCACAAATTGAAATAAAAATTGATACAAAAGTTACAGGTATCCATGTATGTAAAAATATTGGTTATAGAAAACAGTTCTGCAGCGCAAATTTAATTTCATACTTCACAACTTCTTAAAACAAAACCTCCACAAAAGTCTGTCATTTTTTTTTACATTCCACTCCACAAATCATTTTTTATTTTATGGTTAATGGTTCCATTAAAAAGTACATCTTGTCCAGCAAAAAACAAGCCCTCATTCGCCTATGTAGATAGAAAAATAATAAAAGTTATGGACAGGGATGAAAATGCCAACACAATGGAAAGGGGTTCATAACTGTTTATCATAGAAGTTACACTTAAATTTTTTTAGAACAATACAGATACTGTCTGATGACACATACCCTGTTACTAGTGTTGAGCGATTGCGTTGGCTATCGAGATCGAGCGATAGTCGATAGTCGGCCCCTATCGATAAGGTTTTTCGATAGTGAGCATCGATTATGAGCGATTACCATTAAAGTCTATGGGAGAGCAACAACACCTTCATTATTAACACCAAATAAGGCTGGAGAAGCTAAAATTTAACATCCACAACAGTCAAATGGATACGTGCTACATCTTAAGCAACACACTTAGGTTATAAAAGTCACAGAACCTTTCAATTCACCTGTGTGAATATAGAATTGCTGTTTTAAGATTTACGTAGATGCTGCGTCAATGAAAAAATGCTGGGTGTGCAAATGTCAAAAAAACACGTAACTGTTAGTTTTGATATAATAAACGGTATTTTTTGCACCTTTTCAATTCACCTGTGGTGAATATAGAATTGCTGTTTTAAGATTTACGTAGATGCTGCGTCAATGAACAATGCTGGGTGCGCAAATGTCAAAAAACACGTAACTGTTATGTTTTGGTATAATAAACGGTATTTTTTGCACCTTTTAATTCACCTGTGGTGAATATAGAATTGCTGTTTTAAGATTTACGTGGATGCTGCGTCAATGAACAATGCTGGGTGCGCAAAGTCAAAAAACACGTAACTGTGATGTTTTCGTACGATACACGGTATTTTTGGCAACAAACAACCTGTGCTGACTACAAGATTGCTGTATTGTAATTTAACTGCAAGGTGGATATATCAACAGTCACAGGTGTAATGGGTAAAATTGAAAATGAACACCTATCTGAAATGTATACTGATAATAAAAGTGGAGTTTTGCAGCTAACAAAGAGACCTGCAGTTACTAGAAATTATGTGTATCCAATATAAGTTCAGGCTGCCCAATATCCAGGAAATATTTCAATAGCAAACTGTTAATAATAAAGATATTCCACTACAATGTCTATACTAAGTCTTGGTGAACTTTATCCAGTGTTCTTTATAGACAGAGCTTGTCTGTGTTCGCCCACGGGGTCCCCCCCCCCTCGCTCCCACCGCCGTGAATTTACAGCGGTAGATGCTGCTTTAAAATTCTCTAGCTAACTACATAAAATGTTCAAATCTCTAATCTAACTAAATTGGAAGGATCACAGCTAATAGTAGAGGTTTCTCTGTGCAGAAATAGACTAATTTCGCTGAGCTGTTTGGCCACAGGCAGAGCGCAGGTCCTATCCCTATGAGACGCTGAGAGACACTGAGGCTGAAACAGGAAACGCTGTTCTATGTAAAACGAGGTCATGTGATTTTTCCAGCCAATTGCAACCATACACATCCCAGTCATGACGTCGCACACACATCTCACACTGCTCTATTCTGTAATCTGATTTGCTGGCCGCCAAAATTACAGGAAGCGCCGAAAAAGGCGCGATCTTAATAGATGATGCTCAGATTTTAACCTTAATTATCGCATGATCTGGAAATTTCGATCACCATAAAAACCTTGCCGATTTCAACTTTGTCGATAAAAATCGCTCAACACTACCTGTTACCTATTAGTAAATGCAAAGGGTTGCAAAAGTATGAATTTTATCTCATTTTTAAACGGTACAGCCATAAGCTTAAATGTATTTTATAGATATTTTATATGACAAAGCAACACAAATTCTCAGGTGTTTGTGAAGTGTAAAGAAAATGATACAAGCTTTTCCAAATTTCTGCAAATAAAAAAACTGAAAAGTGTGGCATGCATATGTATTCAGCCCCTCTGAGTCAATACTTTGTAGGACCACTTTTAGCTGCCATGACCACTGCAAGCTGGGACGACTGGTAGGTGAAGGTAGGTGACCCCTTGGGGCAGCGCTTCATCCCAGACAGGAAGAGGGAACAAGGAGGCATGGAATAGGCTAAATTTTTCATTGTGGCGGTGCAGTGTGCTTTATCTGGACTTTGACTGGACCATTTTAAGACAGGAACACAGGAATATGCTTTCATTTAAACCATTTTATTGTAGCTTTGGCTGTATGTTTAGGGTTGTTGTCCTGATGGAAGGTGAACTTTTGCCCCAGTCTCAAGTCTTTTGCAGCCTCTAACAGGTTTCTCTCCAATATTGTACTATATTTAGCTCCATACAGCTCTCTATGACCTCTAACGAGCTTCCCAGTCCCTGTTGATGAACTCCACAGATGCTGCCACCACCATGCTTTACTGTTTAGTTGAACGGCCATGTCTTGATAGGTTAGCAGCTGTGCCACTTTCCTTCCATTTACAGATGATGTATTGAATGGTGTGCAATGAGATGTTCATAGCTTGGGCTATATTTTTAAAACCCAACCCTGCAGTACACTTTGCCACAACTTTATTCCTAAACTGTCTGGTTTTCATAAAGCTGTTTTTTCACTAATGTTCTCTAACAAACCTCTGAGGCCTTCTCAAGACAGTTGTAGTTGAACTGAGAATAAACTATAGGCAGAAATACTAAGCAGATGACTTCTTAAGGCAAATGGTCACACTGGATTTTATTTAGGGGTACCAGAGTACAGTGAGCTGAATATATATGCACATCACACTATTCAGTTTTTAAGTTTGCAAAAATTTGGAAAATATGTATTTTATTATTTTCTTTAAACCTCAAAAATACATGCTACTATGTGTTGCTCTGTCGTATAAAATACATTTAGGTTTGCGGCTGTAACGTTTAAAAATAAGGAATAAAGGTATAAATACTTTTGTAACTTGCTGTTTGTAAGTACTCCAAATGTCTTTTGCAGTGTAAGGTAAGCATACATTTCTAAGATCAGACAATCAACTGAATAAAATTGCTTAATGAAATGCATGCAGTCTCACGAGTGGCTACAATGTATCTTAAGGGATCACAATATGCAGTGTTTCAGCACAATCAATTCAGTGTAATATATTGGTAAACCTGCTTAGATATGAGTTTAAACTAGACTTTAATAGATTTGAAGATTGCTGTTATAATGAAAGACATGTAACTCCAGAGAGTTCCACTACCTACAAAAGAATCAGTAGAAGGTCAGTCAGTAATAAACACTAGATTGATCTTACCCAGAAGGTATGCCCATAGCTAACTTAAAAGATTTTGTATTCTCAATAAGAGTATAACCCTTCAGTTCTCCAATAGTCACTAACAAAGATGTATATCATTATGCCTTTCTATCTCTCCTTGGATTTAAATAATAGATCTGTTGGGAAAAATTTACATATAAGCAAAGTTGTACTGTCAAATGCGATTAATGTTTACACTTTTCCAATGTCCACAGTAATTGTTGGGATGACTTTCTCTATGCTGTTGTATATAGACTTGTGTTTACCTTGTGATGTCTATGTTGCCCATACAAATTCTACAACACTGTGTTTGGAATTTTAGGCATCGAAAAAAGTATAAAGGGACATATATAATACGCTACTAGTAAATGAAATTATGTGTGGATTTAAAGTGAATGTATCATCAGAAAATTACTTATGGTCTTAAAATAAGTTTTCATGACACTGTTCTAAATATACCTGAAATCTTTTAATTTTTATTCTAGCCACTGAGTTGCATAGTAGGCTAACACTTCATCACAGACAGATAATAATGAAAGGTGACATGAATGTATAGATAACACAGGATCTACCATTTACAGTAGGTGATGGACACAGATCCTCACCTCCCTGCACGATGACTTCTTCCCAGGTCATAAAGCATCCCTAGAACACTCCCCCAAAGAAGTCAATTATCTCTATAATGCAGTCCTATGGATCATCATTCTGTTAATGGTTTTACCATGGACTAACATGGATTTGCATCATCATAACTACAGCTGTGTCTTGGATTTAGGCAGGGCTTATTCAGCCAGATCCGAATTTTGCCAACAATAGCGGGAAAATTGTTCAACCAGTCACTGGCCTTTTTCCAAACAGTTAAAAAGCGAGTGTTTACAATCAATAAATAATACACATAATTTTTCCCATCTAGATAAAGGCTGGTGATCGGTCACACAAATTCCTGATCATGGCTGGCAAAATTCAGATCAGGCTGAACTGGAAGTAATCGAATTCCAAGTAAAACACTACTGTTAACAGACAAAATGGCTGACCCCATAAGCATTCACTGGAAATAGATTTAAAAGAAAATCTACAATAAGAAAATAAAAGAAATTCAGAAAAAAAAAATCTGTTTAGTTTCAGAGTTTCATTAGTGAAGCCTCTTCATAAAAATGGTATTCCCTAAAGACAGTGATCTCTTTTAGCAGTAATGTACCCTGCCACACTGCAAATATTGTTTAGGAAAAGTTTTAGGGACGTGACTAAAATATGAAGGTGTTGACATTACTCCACATTCCATAGATATCAGTAGGGTGTGCTGGAAAAACAAGGTGGAATCCCCACTTAGTAATTTCCCAGGCTTAAAAAATATGTTGCTAATGTCATAGTGCAAGAGAGCTGAGACAATGCTTAGGAATCTTGTAGAGTCTATGCCTTAATGGGCCACGGCTGATTTGGCAGACTGAAATGGACCAATACAGCATTAGGCAGGAGGTTTCACATTATGGGAGACATGTATGATTGGGTTTTTCACCATTTTCTGTCATCAAATGCACCAAAGGGAGCTGGCTACGATATCTAATGTGCCTAACAAACGTGTTGAGTGCATTGTTCGTAAGACTCAACACTTTTTCATGCGCCTCACATGAGGGGGCGTTCTGGGGGCGTGTCACATCACAGTAATATTAGACACATATATGAATGTGGTTTGGCAAAACTAAGAGCACTATTGCTCGAACAGGCAGACCTATTTCAATGTGATCTGCCTGAGCCTGAGGAGTCGAAGTGGAGCTGGATTTGCCATTAGGCAAAAAATGTCCAATATTTCTCAACTTAGACCAGTACAATAATAAAAAGTCATTTATGATAATTATCAAAGTATATAAAATTAAATTATTTACATTTAATAAAAAATGTTATCATTTTTAAAAATTTAAAATAAAAATTTTTAATATCCAAAAAATAAAAAAAAACTCCTATAAAATATATTTTTAAAAAATTAAAAAAAATCTAAAACAATTTTAACATTCAAAAAATCCACTAATTATGTTTTTCGAAACTTAAATTTTTTTTTTTTTTTAAATTTAATTTTTTGGGTTCTCCTTTACACCCCTTTTTTCTACAAAACCCAAAGCCGCACAGCACAGGTATCGCTGGGGAAACCCCCTGGTCCAACCCAAACCAAATCATTTCCATAGTTTCTATTTTACTGACAAAGCTATTCTAGTGAAAATTTTTTCTCTTATTTTTTAGCCCCTTTTTATAGCCTTTTTTAAAAATGTTAGGCCCCATTACTTATGCCCCCTAAGTTCCCTAAAGCGGGTAACACATAGGAGGTCGTCCGGGCTTTTGACACCACTTATGAGCCCCACAAAAAAAAACTTTTATACATTAATGCATTATACACTGAAAAACAGATGAGGGAAAAAGGGAAATTCGATGCACCTGGTTCCATACATGTATCCCTATGTTTCACTCTTTTATACTGTATCTAACCAATTAAAGTTTGTACAGAAATTGTCAACTATCTTTATTATATTTCATGATGGCTGTAAGTATTCAAAGGGTTTTAGTCTCCTTTGTTTTTAAATTTTAAAAATAGTGGGGAAAAACCTTTTAATCTTTTAAACTTTTAAACTAGAATGGAATTTCACATAATGTTTACGTTAGGCATTTCTAGTGACCCATTTTGTTTAATTTAGGCTGTGTATCAATATATTTCCAAATCGAGACATCTTATTTTTTATTTTTTAAAGAACAATTTGGGCGACATATTTTGCACAAAGGGCTAGGCCCATTAACGGGGGGCCTGGGGGCACTTTATAATGCCCTAAAATGAGGGGGGGGGGTTTTGTCTGGAGGCGTGTGCACCAAGAATGTTTTTGATTCTACAATTTATCTTGGGGGGGCCCCGGTAAAAATGGGTTTATTAATGCCCCCGAAACAGGTAGATTTTTTTCCCCCCCCCCGGGGGGTTTAAAAATATTTAAACCCGAGCCTAATTTGTCCCCTTTTGGGGGAGAAAAAAGAACCTTTATCTATGACCCGCAGTAAAACAGGTTAATAAATTCAGTCGCATTCTTCCCTACAAGTGTGCGCAGAAAAATGATGTCTGGGCGCCAAAATACATACATGTTGCCCTTTGTCTCTTTGGGATCCATGGTTTGAAAGAAACTGGTTTAAAAATATTGTTACATTTTAGGAGATTATTATAGCCATCTAACATGCTTTATATTTTAATTTTTCTAAAATAAAAACTTTACTATTTGCCCCGTGCTGAATTTTAAAGGGGTTTTCTCTCCACAATGATTTTTTCCCTTGAAACATGTTGGCCAAAGGGAAATAAAGATTGTTTCAAAAAACAAGCTTTTCCCCCTGATTTTTGGGTTTTCCTTTTAAAAAAAGAGCATATCTTATTCTCCCCTTTCTGGTGTTCACAAGTTTCCTTAAGTTTAGCAAAAACCCCAAAAAATTTTCTTCATTTCTCCCGTGGCCCAAAAAATCTCGCCCTGTGTTATACAGCAGAGGAAACTTATTTTTCATGTCCTACGGGTTTTAAAATGTTTTTGTGAGCAATTTTTCTCTAAAAAGCCCCCAGCTAGAAATAGTAGGGGATGCTCGAATTTTTAAAAAATTCGGGTTTGGTCCCCTTCGCCGAATTTCCCAAAAAAAATAAATTTTGGGCCAAAATTTCTTTGGGAAAGAATCGCGTTTAAAAAAAAGCAAATTTTCCCGGTTTCACAGGGGCCTGCAGGGTTGGGTGGGGAAACCCTGGTGCCCCTGCCCTTTAAAAATGCAGGGGGGAGCTTTGGGTTTTTTCTTCCCTAAAAATATTTTGTTTTTGAATGACACGCCCATGACTGCCCCGCCCAAAGAATTGCCCTTTACTTTTAAAATTTTCCCCCGGGCATTTTAGAGGGCCAAAAAATGACCAAAAAAACTGAAGGGGGAATGTAAATGATAAAGCATGGGAGGGGAAAAGTGGAAAAAAAAAAAGCTGAAAGGGGTCAGGTTTGGAAAACATCGTGACAGATGGGGGGTGACGGGGGCAGCCACAGCAGAAAGAGGTCAACAGTGGAACAATGACCCTTCCCGGGGATGTGGGGCAAAACAGTTTTTTCCCCCCCCGAGTTGGGTACCCAAAGAAAGAGAGTGGAGGGTGAATGGTGGGGGGCAGATGAGGCAACAGTGGCCACAATGACATTCTGGGAGGTGGCAAAAACCCGGATAGACACAGAGTTGGGAACAATGACACAGGGGTGGAGATTAAGGCAGCAGCCCGGGTTAGGTCGACAGTGGGACAATGAAAATTAGGAGATGGCAAAAAAAGGGGTAGGCCCCCAAAATGGCCCCAAAGACGAAAAGTGGAGGGGGACCGGGGGGCAGGCAAAGAGGTAGGGCAAATGGCCACAATGACATTCTGGAGGGTTTGGCCCAAAAAAGTAGTAGGCCCCAGAGTGGGACAATTTACAGGAGGGAAGGTTTACGGTGGGAAACACCCCTGGGGGGAAGGTCAGACAGTTAAAAATGACACTCTGGGGGGTGGAAAAAAACCCGGAGTAGGCCAAAGTGGGCAAAAATGACAGAGAGGGAGGTGGGTTTTGGGGAGAGCGGCCCTGAGCTCGACATGGCACCCAAGACATTTGAAGGGGGGAAAAAAAAATGGAGTTTGGCCACAGAGTGGCACAATGACCCAAGAGTGGGGGGTGGCGGCGGGGAGGGAGCAAAAAGCCCTGAGGTCAGAGAGTGGGACAATGACACAGTGTGGATGTCACAGCAACAACAACAGCCCGCCCGCATTTTTGAGGTCGAGAAATGGAAAAATGACACAAAAGAGTGTGGAGATGGGTTTTAACCCGTCCCTGGTTTAAAAATTTGGGTTTGGGGGCAGTTTGGGGAAACTGTCTGCAGATGTGGGCATCAGGCCCGGGCCCGGAAATCAGATATTGGTTGAGGCAGGTATTTGAACCCAAATCATTTACTCACAGTTTGGGGGGAGGCGGGAAAGGGGTGTTTTTATTTTGAAAACCAAAAGGGATCGTGGTGTGGAAATTTCCCGGTCGGGTCCACGCCGTTTCATTTGACAAAGGGCAGTCGTTTCACATTTCCCCTGGAAAAAATTTGGGTTTTTTCCCTTGGGGGTTTAAAGAAAGGCCCCCGCCGGCCCCAGAAAATCCGTTGATGCCACACTAATGGCCCGGGGGGGAGGACAGCTTTCCACTTTCAAACTCGGCAAATTGCCCCGGCCAAACCAAACAAATTTTGGGTGCCCAGTATCCAGCGGATCTTCTAACTGGGGTTTGGGAGAGTGCCCGTCCCCGAAAGGGCCAAAAACCTGTTTGGGTTTAGGGGGTTCTCCAAAGGGCCTGCCCCGCTTCTGCTGGGGGTGACCTCCCCACTAGGCGGGTGAAGGAAACTGCTCTTTAGTGACTCCAGACTTAGGTTCTGCGATGGAGCTGGTACTGCTCCTATCCCCTACCTTCCTCCAACAGCCTAGGCAGTAGTACGTGAGCGCTGAAGAACCCCCCGGTCAGACCTGTCAGAGGAGGGACGCTGCCGCACATAGGCAGCGGCCAACTGACTACGGAGGATTTCCCTATAGTATTTGAGTTTGTCTCTCAATAGCTGGGAAAAAGGCTCCCATTTTGGACCGGTAGCGAGGGTCCAATAGGGTGGAGAGCCAGAAGTCATCCCTCTGCCGGATGCTGACTATTCGGCTGTCACTAGCCAGGCAAATCACATGCTGCGGGCCATCTGCACAAGTGACTCCGAGGGCTCCCTGCCTCCATCTCCACTGTATACTGCCACGGTGCTTGCGGGTCATCTGCCTCGTCTTCCTCATCTCCATCTACCTCCTCCAGCTGCTCCTGCTCCTCCTCTCTTGTCACCTGGGTAGAAAATCCACTCATTTCACCAGACAATGCTTCTGCTCCAATGTCTTCCTCCTCCTCCATTTCAGTCCCCACCGACTCATGTGGCCGCGAGATGTAGTCGCCACGTCTCCAGTCCCCTGCCCAGACAGATTTTTCAGCATCTGTTCCAGGACATGAAGCAGTGGAATGACGTTATTCATCCCGTAGTCCTGGCGACTGACAAATAACGTGGCCTCCTCGAATGGCCTCAACAAACGGCAGGTGTCACGCATGAGCTGCCACTGGCTGACATCAAAGTTACACAGGGGAGTACTCCTGTCCGCCTGGATCATCAAAAAATCGTTAATGGCCTTTCTCTGTTCATACAGTCGGTCCAACATGTGCAGGCTGGAATTCCAACGGGTGAAAACATCGCATATCAGAGTGTGTTGGGGGAGGCCGTTCTGCCGCTGCAACTCGAGGAGGGTGTTCCTGGCTTTGTAGGAATGGATGAAGTGCATGCACAGTTTCCTGCCATTTTCAGAATCTTCTGAAGATCGGTGGAAGACTTCAGGAACCTTTTCACAACCAGATTGAACACATGCGCCATGCAGGGCACATGGACCATCCCTCCTCGTGCAGCGCGGACACATGTTACTCCCATTGTCCGTCACCATGGTTCCGATTTGCAGTTGGCGCGGAGAAAGCCACACATCGATTTCTTGCTGCATGACGCGGAGCAGTTCCTCCCCTGTGTGACTTCGTTCGCCGAGGCAAGCCAGGTGTAGAACTGCGTGACACCGCTGTGCCCTACACATGTGGTATGATGGAGCAGTACTTGTGGAGGCTGAGATGGTGGTGGTGGTGAGGAGGAGGAGGCGGACATTGGCGCAGGAGCAGCAGTTTGACAACGTGAGGAGAAAGCGGCGTCTCCTGTCCAAGTTGTTGGTGTGCCTGGGCAGGAAGCACATTCACCCAGTGGGCCGTAAAGGACATGTACTGGCCCTGACCGTAGTTACAGCTCCAGACGTCCGCGCTGCCGTGCACCTTGGAACAAACCGATAAGCTCAAGGACTGCCCACCTTCTGTTCTACATATTTATGAAGTGCTGGTACTGCCTTTTTGGAAAAGAAATTACGGCTTGGAACTCTCCATCTCGGCTCGGCACAAGCCATTAGTTCTCTGAACGGTGCAGAGTCCACCATTTGGAAAGGGAGGGACTGCAGTACCAACAACTTGGACAGGAGCACGGTCAGCTTGCTGCACCTTAGGATGGTTGGACGCATACTGTTGTCTCTTTGCAATCGCCTCGCTGAACGACTGCTGGCGCCATGAGTAGCGAGGAGCAGGAGCATCTGGACCGGAGAAGATGTCAAAGAGAAACAGCTCCCTTCTGCAGAGGTGGTGATCCTTGGACTGCAGCAGATGGCATGCGTGTCCACTGGCCGCTGCAGCTGCGGCGCAGGAATGGACCACCACATCTGAGCCACGTTTCTCCCAGGCCACCGTATGGTGACGCTGCCATGTGTTGCGCAGGGCCGTGGTGCCAACCTTTATCTCCGCTGGCCACGCTTCACATTCTGCCCCACAGATTGCTACCTAATACCCATATTCTGCCACCGTCCGGTGTCTTAGCAAAGAACTGGCCAGACCGCTGATACTGATTTACCGCCAACGCTCCGACACTGGAGTGACTACTCCCCCGCCGCTGCCTCGCTAAGCCTGTGCTGCACTTTCTTGGACCTCGAAGCCCTTTTTCTACCCCTGGCCGCTGCTTCCCAACTCACACTGCTGCTACCCCCTGCTGACTCACGGGCCACACAACCAAACTTGCTGGCTTGCGCCAACAGCCTGAACGCGCAAGCTGAAGCGCCCACTTCTCCTGACGATGATGAAGCCCTGCCTCACCCAGCCTCCCAAGTGTGTCGGCTACAACATCATCTATTTGTGTTTCATCGTCACTGCTGTCCCTCATCACGGATCTTGTATGCAGAGGCTGACCCCTCCCAACATGACTCTCCCATGCCACCTCCACTTCTATACTTTGCCACTACTGCAAGAAGCAGGGAATAATTGGCCCCATGATCTTCGCTGCCAAGTATGCGGACGCCCTCCACAAATTGTTCCATCCTCGCTATATATTGGCGCTGATCCCAGACCACATAGTATATCACGAGCTTGAGGGAACCGATTGGACAGAGGCAGTTGAGGACAGTGAGGGCCGCTGACCCTCTCCGGCCATGCCAACTAAGGGTGTGTCCTGACGGTTCCCACCGACTCATGGCTGGGTTTGTCAGATGTCCAACTGGTGAGGAAGATGGATACCTAGTCAACCATCAAGAACCCTTGTTTGCTAGTCAGCACACGGCCGCTATATGACAGCGTATTAGTGGCCTCACCGAGTACCCCTGCTGCGACGTCCCCTTTGCTGTGCTGCGACCTGGGACTGCTCAGGAATGTTTATGCCACTGCCACGTCGCAGTGAAGAACATGCCACCTCTCTGTCATGACATACTGTTTGTTCTAAAATGTACATACACTGTTTGATGGAAGTATCTGTATATGATAAATACACACCCTGTATTTGACTCCAAAATTTAAACCCAGTAAAAGCTTGGGTAACCCTTAGATATAAATTGCGCTCCACAAATGGGCAGGAAAAATTGACTTGTTATGTGCCGTTTAAAAAACACTGTGTATTTTACTGAATATAAAGCACAAACAGGCTTAATTAACCTTCGGATATGAATTAATGCTACAGTACAACTGCAGAAAAATACTTAGTTAACCCTTTGATGTAAATTGCGCAAAAGAATTGAGCAGCCAAAAACTACCAGCTTTGTAGCGTGTTACAATGGCGTGTATTTTACTCTACACAACAAGAGGAAAACTTGTAATTAACTTTCGCTTATGAATTATGCTACAGGAAAAATGTATTTTTTACCGGTGAAAAAAGACAGTTTATTTTAGTCACCACAGCAGCAGGAACAACACATAATTAACCACTGGATGTAAATTAGCGCAAAAGAAATGTTAGCAACCAAAAATAATCGAGCTTTGTGTAGCGTGTTACAATGGCGTGTATTTTACGTTACACAACAAGAGGAAAACTTGTAATTAACCTTCGCTTGTGAATTATGCTACAGGAAAAATTTATTTTTTGGCGGTGAAATAAACGGTTTCTTTAGTCACCACAGCAGCAGAACAACACTTAATTAACCCCTGGATGTAAATTGCGCAAAAGAATTGAGCAGCCAAAAATGAAGTGGTATTTGTATTGTAAAAACGCTGTTTCTTTAAATGAATACAACAGGAACAGGCTTGGATCACCCTTGGATATTCAATGTGCTGTGAGCAGATAGCATTAAAATGTATATACAGCTGCACTGGACGCACACTGGACTTCAGATCCAATACCCCACAAAATCAGAAATAGAACGTTAAGAGAAGCAGTCTCTGAGACAAGCTGAGACACCCCCCAAAAATCGCTGTATAAAAATGAGTTCTTTAGTATCAGCTATCATAAGCAGCCGCGGCAGCACCTTCCCTAATCAGTACAGTGATAGCGGTATGAGCTCCCAGCGTCGCGCCCGGACTTATATAGTGCGGTGACGTCACAGAATCCCGCCGGTCTCTGATTGGCTTCATCTCTGCACATGTCATGCAGGCTATGCCCTTCTTCCTCCCAGAGTTCTTTGCCCCATGGAACGCCATGTGCTCGCAGCCATTTTATCAATCAAAAGCACACTTCGTTCACGCGAAGTACCACAAACTTCGACTTCGTTCCGAACCGAAGTTTTCCTGAAATTTTAAACGAAGTCCACTTCGTTAGAATCAATTCGCCCATCTCTACATATAACCCATTCCCTTAGTGAGCAGATTTTATGTACTCCATAAAGAAAGATTTAGCAGTGAATTAAGAGTAAATGAACAGTGCAGGATGAAAGTGTGGAGAAGAAGTGGTTTATATTCGGCGAAAAAATTTTTTTTTTTCTAAAACAAATTACACAGTTTCTTATGTTACATATTTGCTTATAGGATTCATTTATCCAAAGTTTGATAAAAATTTAGTGCCTAAGTCTCATTAATTTTAAACATAGGTATTAATTATTACTTACATAATCACAGATTTATAGCATTGCAATAATCTCTTCCAGAATAAAAAATGACTTTTTTGTAACAAGAACTGCAAGCGACAATTCATGGTGTTCCTCCGTAATGAAATGAACTATTTGTAGTAAGAGTGAACATCCACTGAGCTATGAAGATGTTTTTTTTGAAACTTGGACAGGAGAAACATGACATGGCCCTAAAATAAAACTCAATATTCCAGCTATGGTGTTCTTATATGTATTTATCCTGGTATTAAATACTATATTTTATAAAGGTTGTCCAGGATCAGAAAACCATAGGTGTTTTTGAGTATGGAGCATCTCAACCACCTTGATCTAGCTAAAAACCTTGTTCAAATCACACAACGCTTTGCTGACATGTAGAATAGGCTTGAAGATCTAGCTAGCTCTAATCATATACATTTGGCATCAGGCATGATTTGGCTTCCAAGGTGCTGAAAGTTTCTGGGTTTCTCAGCTGGTTAACTTGCCATAATGCACCTGGAGGGGTTGCCCTTGTTGATTTTTATTCACTTAGTTTTGGCGATGTTGATGCAAAATGCAAATAAATTTATATAATGTGATTTTCTAGATTTTATTTTGGATTTTCTATCTCTCAATGTTAAAATTAACCTACCCTTAAAATTATATACATACAGTGAAGGAAATAATTATTTGACGGTGCCGGAGGAGATCTCTTCAGTTGTATGTGACTCATCTAAGAGCACATACTCTCGAGTTACCAGCTGACTGTCGAGTTACCCATCGGCGTCCGGGCACTGCCATGGCCCAGGTGCCACGGAGATGTCTTAAATTGTATGTGACTCCTCTGGGAGCACATACAGCTGAAGATACTATTGCGGAGCAGAGAGCGAACACTCCCTGCTCCACAATAGGTCTCCGGAAGGCCGCAAGCAGACTTTCGGCTATGTCATCACGCTGCCTGCGCAGCCTGATGACATCACGCCATCTGTGGCGGGAAGAAGATGGAGATCAGCGAGAGCAAAATGCAAATAAATATATATAATTTATACAATGTGATTTTCTGTATTTAATTTTGGATATTCTAATCTCTCAATGTTAAAATTAACCTACCCTTAAAATTATATATATACTGTAAGGGATTAGGTAGCTAATTGGTCGTTTCCTGGGTAGACGGGCACAGTTCAGCGGGCACAAAAGTTTGTTTAAAAACTGACCGCATCCAGTTTTATTGTCAGCTTGTGGTACATAAAAACTAAAGCAAACAAAACAAATCCTATGCCTGTCCGGCTCTAACTAAACAGCAGGATTCCACTCTATCCCAGTGCTGGCCTAACACCAGTCCACATAAAATAACAGTATGTCCATACCACAAACAATGGCTCCCACAGGTTCTTAGCAAATGACCTGTTCCCAGGCTGAGAGAGTGTGTGTCTGCAGCTCTGGCCTTTTATGAGGCGGACACACCTAAGATTAATCAGTCAGCCCAAGACCCGGACTGTCCAGGTGGAACGGGGGCCCACCCTTGCTTTCCCCACTCCTGCAAGCCAGCCCTTGCAAATGGGTTTTACTTAAACCCTACACATAGAGATCTTTAGATCTCTGACACATATATTTTCTGGTTGCTTTTTACCTGATTGACATTAGGAATCTTGGGAAGATATATATTCCTTCTATTAGCAGTCCAGCCACTCTGTCACTCTGATGAAGCAGAGGCGAAACGCGCGTTTTGGTGCAGGGGCAAGCCGTTGCGGTATATGCTACTATGGGTAATTACACTCACCGGCCACTTTATTAGGTACACCATGCTAGTAACGGGTGGACCCCCTTTTGCCTTCAGAACTGCCTCAATTCTTCGTGGCATAGATTCCACAAGGTGTTGCAACGATGCTCAATTGGTACCAAGGGGCCCAAAGAGTGCCAAGAAAATATTCCCCACACCATGACACCACCACCACCAGCCTGAACGTTGATACAAGGCAGGATGGATCCATGCTTTCATGTTGTTGATGCCAAAGTCTGACCCTACCATCCGAATGTCGCAGCAGAAATCGAGACTCATCAGACCAGGCAACGTTTTTCCAATCTTCTACTGTCCAATTTCGATGAGCTTGGCAAATTGGAGCCTCAGTTTCCTGTTCTTAGCTGAAAGGAGTGGCACCCGGTGTGGTCTTCTGCTGCTGTAGCCCATCTGCCTCAAAGTTCGCCGTACTGTGCGTTCAGAGATGCTCTTCTGCCTACCTTGGTTGTAACGGGTGGCTATTTGAGTCACTGTTGCCTTTCTATCAGCTCGAACCAGTCTGCCCATTCTCCTTTGACCTCTGGCATCAACAAGGCATTTCCGCCCACAGGACTGCCGCTCACTGGATGTTTTTTCTTTTTCGGACCATTCTCTGTAAACCCTAGAGATGGTTGTGCGTGAAAATCCCAGGAGATCAGCAGTTTCTGAAATACTCAGACCAGCCCTTCTGACACCAACAACCATGCCACGTTCAAAGGCACTCAAATCACCTTTCTTCCCCATACTGATGCTCGGTTTGAACTGCAGGAGATTGTCTTGACCATGTCTACATGCCTAAATGCACTGAGTTGCCGCCATGTGATTGGCTGATTAGAAATTAAGTGTTAACGAGCAGTTGGACAGGTGTACCTAATAAAGTGGTCGGTGAGTGTATATCTTTTTGTGAGATGTTATAATAATGATGGTTTTTGTCCTGCACAGCTTTACTTTGTTCATTAGATTTATTAATGGGACACTTTGTTCTTATATGCTTTAGAAAAGTTGTTATTGTTTATCTTATGAACTTGTTTCCCTGCTATTGGCTTTTTTAGCTGTCGTTCCTGTACATTGATTTGTGTATAATTTTTGATGGATACTTTTAGAAATATTGAAAATAAAATTATACTATTTTAGAATTATGGGTATTAAGTCCTCTTCTTTTTTTTCTTGTTTTGCACAATACAGTGAAGCAAATAATTATTTGATCCCTTGCTGAATGTGTACGTTTGACCACTGATAAAGACGTGAACAGTCTATAATTTTAAGGTATATACTTGAGTATAAGCCGAGTTTTTCGGCACTAAAAATGTGTTGAAAAAGCCTTCCTCGGCTTATACTCAAGTCACCATTGGTGTCTGGGTGCTGCCATAACCTGGGCACTGGCAGTGATCTTTTCAGCTGTATGCGACTCCTCTGGGAGAGCATACAGCTGACTCTTGAGTTACCCATCAGTGTCCGGGCACTGCCATGGCCCCGGCGCCAGCAGAGATCTCTTCAGCTGTATGCGACTCCAATGGGAGCACATACAGCTGACTCTAGAGTTACCCGTCAGCGTCTGGGCGTTGCCATGGCCTGGGCGCCGGCGGTGATCTCTTCAGCTGTATGCGACTCCTCTTGGAGCACATACAGCTAAAGATACTATTTCAGAAACAAACGTAATGTATGTAGTCAGCTCACCTAGTATGCAGGGTGGTCACACTGTAAGACGCAAGTCCTCTGCTCCAGCTGCAGGTCTATGCAGAAATAACGCTTCAAAAAACGTAAAAGTAGGACAGCGTACAGCGAGTGGTCCAAAACTCAATTAAAAGCAATCTTTATTCAATGCATGCATAAAAAATCTCTCACAGAGGCATGATAAAGGGGAAAAATGACACACCACCTTGACACAGCACTAACGCGTTTCGGGCATGTCTTGCCCTTAGTCGTAACAACATATAAGTGAGAATACATCCTATTTATATGTACAAACATCCATAATCTAATAAAAACATTATAATCACCTGTTCCAGCGGTCCCGATATGTATGCGATGGATAGCGTGTTAGACTGGAAGTGACGGAACGTCACAAACCGGAGATGATGTATCGTTACCCATCCGAAAGCATAGACATGCGCAAAAGCACTGACGCTACCAAAGCTGGTACTGGCACAGACGCGCATATACAAGCGCATCAATGACTGCAAGAATATACATGAAACATCAGGGAACTGCCGGAAAATGGTGACAAGGTAGACATTTATAACATACAAAGTATGTCGTAGCTTAATAAAGCTTTTCAGATGTTGATCGGGTTTTCAAATTAAAAAGCAGTTGAAGGTAAAAAAAATATCCAGGATTTATTCAATGCAAGCATTGGAGACACACACAGCATATTACAGTGCATATACAGGATGTCTGCCCCCAATCCCAGTATCTCCTAACTTTTTATAATGTTCCTCCTTCTGCAAGAATACATGTGCCAATCAGTCTTTACTTGAAAAATCTAATTTCCTATACGTTGGTTTTAAAGTTTACATTTAAATATGGACCCACCTCTTACTGAGTCTATTGAAACAAAGAAACCTTGTTGATTCAATAGGGCTATACCTCCAGGCCATATGTTTCCAATTATTGGAGGAGGGGGTGGAGGCATGTCTATTAACATTCCAAAGACCTGAGTTTTTTCAAACTTTGATGAATTGCTCACAAATAGTATATACAAATCATATCAATATAAAACTATAGATATTACCCTCACAATTCTCCCCCTTTGAGCAGATATGTGTGGTCCGATCTGTCTTTAGGTTTTTTCTGACTACATTCTCATGCAGCTAACCTGCACTGCCAGACTTCCTAGTTACATGCTTCTTTTTTCCCTACCTATCCCATGCTGGATTCCTCAGAAAAAGATTGCCTACACATATTAAGCTCATCAAAACATATTGTTGCTGCTTTTTGCCCTGAAGAGAAGATATTATATTCTCACAAGTTACAACAAGATAAACTATCTTCTTCTTTTAGTTTCCTAACATCACCTACGGTGAGCACTGAACATTTAATACACACACATTATTATGAGCAGTCCACCTTGTATAACCATCTGTAATATCCCTATCAGACATCCACTTGGGCCCCCTAAACCAATTTGCTAGATTTAAAAATGACAACATATCACCCCATAATGAGACCTTCTTCACTTTGTTTTGCTTTCTCAACCATTCATCACTCAGTCTTTCAAAAAACACTATTTTTAAAATTGCCCTTATTTGCAAATTTCCCACTGGATCAGTATAAAAATAAAATAACATACTTATGAAAACTAAATGATGTTTTCCCAGTTTTCCTTGGCTTGCTATCTGCTGCCCTTTTATACAGTGTATGCTTGGGAATCTTGTTTATATCTACATCCTTATGGGGGACTAAGAAGGTAAATGGTGACAGACTAGCTATTATGCATGTTCTTTCTACACCAAGAATAATCCACTTATGTGCAGCATATATCATGTCTTCTGGTAGATCTTTCAGATGTGTGAACCCATGTAACAGGTTACTATCATGTACAAAGGAGCAATTCTAATATACACACACATCTCCTTTTACTATCCACAGATGCTCTAACTGTATTCCAAAACCTACATTCAAAGTTATCACCATTATCTTGAGTGGCCTGATTACTAAAAGTCCCATTTCCAAATGCAGAACACTTGTCACTATCTGCCAAAAATAAGTATTTACTCTTTCTTTCCATTTTAAACTATGATTATCTACTACTAAACAAGTAGTTCTTACACCAACATAAATCCCTACATTATCACAGATAGAGGCCTTTCCTATTGACACTTTCAACTCAGGAGCTCATAATTTTCTTAACTTTACTAACGGTACTGGTACTCTTATATTCCCAACCCTCCTATATTAACACATTCACTCTCTGACTCTCATCTGTATGTGTTGTGAGGTTAACATAAAAACATTGAATATGTCCATCTTGCTATGGGTAAGAGTACTCCAGTGATGTTCAATCATTAGTCCAGATTTGAAATTAGGAGCTGTAGTTTCTAGGGGGTAGCAAGACATAGTAACAGTTCCTCCCAGGTTGACAGAATTACTAGATAAGTAGTGTTGAGCGATTATTATCGACAAAGTTGAAATCGGCACAGTTTTTATGGTGATCGGATTTTTTAGATCATGCGATAATTTAGGTTAAAATCTGTGCATCATCTATTAAGATCGCGCCTTTTTCGGCGCTTCCTGTAATTTTGGCGGCCAGCAAATCAGATTACAGAATAGAGCAGGGTGAGATGTGTGTTCGACGTCATGACTGGGATGTGTATGGTTGCGATTGGCTGGAAAAATCACATGACCTCGTTTTACATAGAACAGCGTTTCCTGTTCAGCCTCAGTGTCTCTCAGTGTCTCAGAGCAGAAGGACGAGCGCTCTGCTTGTGTCCAAACAGCTCAGCGAAATTATTATATTTCTTCACAGAGAAACCTCTACTATTAGCTGTGATCCTTACAATTTAGTTAGATTAGAGATTGGAAGATTTTATATAGTTAGGTAGAGAATTTTAAAGGAGCATCTACTGCTGTAAAGTCACGGGGGGGAGCAGAGCGGGGGCCCCCGTGGGCGAACACAGACAAGCTCTATAAAAAGGGGAAATTTGGAAATAAAGTTCACCAAAAATTTTATTTTTAGACATTGAAAATAGTTTTATTTTAACACTTTTCTATTAAAATTATTTCCTGGATTTTGGGGGCAGCCTAAACTTATAGGTTACACATTTTTTTCTGGGTAACTGCAGGTCTTTTTTGTTAGATGCAAAACCCCCCACTTTTATTATCATATACTTTTCAGAAAGGTGTTCTTTTTTCCAATTTTGCCCATTCCACTTTTTTTGGATATATCCACCTTGCATTTAAAATTTTTGAATCCACCCAATTTTATAGCCCACCACAGGTGAATTAAAAGGTGAAAAAAAATATCTTGTTTTTTACGAATAGACAAGCCAAATAAAGAAAAACGGGTTTTAAAGTTCACCAAGATTTTTGTGTAGCATTGAAAATAGCTTTATTATTAACAGTTTTCTTTTTGAAATTTTTCCCGGGATTTTGGGGCAGCCTGACTTATAGGATACACATATTTTCTAGTAACTGCAGGTTTCTTTTGTTAGGTGCAAAACCCCCACTTTTATTTATCAGTTATACTTTTTCGATAGGTTTTTCTTTTAAATTTTTGCCCATTCCACCTTTTTGATATATCCCCCCTTTGAAATTTTAAATTTTAGAATCCAGAAAAGTCAGAAACAGGTTGATAGGTGGCAAAAATCCCTTTTGAAATTACCCCGAATAAATTTCAGATACGTGTTTTTTTGACTTTAAACACTACAGCTTTTTTTCATTGAGGGGCATGGGGCAGTTAAATGGGGAATACTGCAATTTTTTAGTCACCACGGGTGAATTGATGGGTGCCAAAAAATCCCTTTTATTTTTTCCGAAAAACATTACAAAATACGATTTTTTTTTACTTTGGGTTCACTACAGTTTTTGTTCATTGGGGCACCTTGCACTTAAATGTAATACTCCCAATTTTTTAGTCCCCCAAAGGGAAATTTGATGGGGGGAAAAAAATACCATTTATTATCCAAATTACATTACAGAAAACTTTTTTTTTGCACTTTTGCCCAGTCCAGATTTGTTGATAGAGCCACCCTTGCATTTAAAAATTTGAATCCAGCAATTGTTGTGATACCACAGGTAAATTTAAAAGGGTTTCCAAAAAAAATCCCTTTTATTACCCGGGGAAAACATTTCAGATACGTTTTTTTCATTTTGGGCGCAGGCCAGCTTTGTTGACTTGATAGATCTATTTTGGGCGTTTTTTTTGGGAACCCAGCAATTTTGTTTTTGATTTAAAGGGATTTGAGAATAGTTTGTAAATTTCCCGTCTTTTAAAAAAGAGACTTTCCAAAACTTTTTCCATACCTTCTCAAATTTTTAAAATTTCTGAACTGGAGCGAAATTCGGGGGGAAAGGGCGAGCAAAGGGGGGGGTTGGACATAGGGGTTTGAGGTCCCGAGAGAAGGGGGTTTCCTTCCGCGCTGGCAAAACCCACCATGCCAGGGAAATCACCCAGTTTCGGGCCCGTCGGGCCCGTAAATCCTGGGTCGGGGCCCTTTTAAATCCCCATAACAAACCCAGCGCGCCAATCTGTCCTTCAGTGGTTAATGCAACCCTTTGCACCACGTCTTACCTCCTCGCCCCTCCCGTCCCCGGGCCCAAAAAAAGGGTCGTCATCAGCATCACCAGCATCCTTTTCCAACATAAGCGCCCAAATGTAAACTCATGTACCCCCCCATTGGGGATAATCCTTTTTCTGAAGACCACTTTGATGACAAAATTTTGGTTGGGGAAAAGGGCCCATGTTAAAAATCAAGAACCCCAAAGAGGTGGTTTTTTCCTCCCTTTTGAAGCCCAGTTACGATCCCATCAGAGGAGGAAAAGGGAAAACCCGGTCAATGGGCCCCAAAAATCCCGGGCGGTGGGCCCAACGCCTTGCACCCCTTTTTTCTTGTAGCCCACTCCGGGAAAGCAGAATGTCAGGACGTCGAAGTCACTGTGTTAAAGATGATGAATAAACGACATTGCGGTTCCAACGTGGTCTTTCAGCATAATTTGCTTCCCGAGCCTTCATCATTTGGAGAGGGGAAAAAGAGGGGGTTTGTGTCGTGGGGTTTTTCCGCCTAAAAAAGGGGAAAGGGGGCCCGGCCCGCAGAGGGTCCCCCGTGAATAAATTCCGCCGCCACGGTCACCCCAAACCCCGCTCCCCCCGGCTTATCGCCCGTAAAAAAAGGCCCGGGGGATTCTCAAGCCTGGGGCTTCTTTGACCAAGCCTCTGATTCCCCGCAATGCCCATTTTATCCCTTGTTTTTAAACGCTAAGAAAAGGGCCGGGCCCCCTTTTAGGTGGTTAACCACCCCCAAACATGTCAAGTCACTTTGCAGCGAATGCATGAGTTGAATAGGGAGGCACCCATTTCCCCCAAAAAAAGGCCGGGCCCGGGGCGCCGGGCCTTCCAAAAAAATGTCACCCCCCTTTTGTCTCCGCCTCCTCCCCCAAACCAAACCCAAGCGTTCCTCAGCTGCCCATTCTCTCAGAGTTTTGATCAGGGATCGGGCCTGTTTTCGCCCCCCAACCGTCGCCCAATACCACCACACCACCAGAGCCCCTTTTTCCAAACCCCTTTTCCCCTTTCCCCCAGTTTGACGCCCTGCACGCGGTACAGCGCCCAGTCAGTACCACCCTTTCCCGTTTTTCCCAAAGGTTTGGGAGCAGAAAAACCCTTTTTAACCCAAAACATCCCCAAAACCAAAACCCGGGAATTTGGGCTTTTGCCAGGTTTTTGGGCCCTTGGGAAAAATTTTTCCCTTTCCGTCTGGTGGACACAGATGGGTTCCAAAAACGTCAGGGCCCCTTTTCCCTCCCCCCCAATACCAGATGCCCAGAGGCAATTTTTTTTTGCCAGAAAAGCCGTCCCTGCCCGGCCAGCCACGTGGCTCTAAAAAATTTTTCAAGCGCTTTTCTGCACTGTGGGCCCGGAAAAAATCCATTGACCACCACACCCTGGAATGTAAGCACGGCCCAAGGCCGCAAAAATTTTCTGTTTACAGCTCACTGGGGGGAGCTGGGGGGGATGTCCCTGGGGGTGAGGGGGGTTTGGGTTTTCAGGCTCCCGGGGCAAAAGCCTTTTAAAACCCTAGGGATGGGCAGGGGGTTTTTTTCCCCCCCAAAGGGCCCTTGGGGGGCATCAAATGTGCCAGGGAAAAAAACCACCGTGGGTTTAAAAATTTAAACTGGGCTTGGAGACCGTCCCCACACAGGGCAGGAGCGTGGGAGGCTCTCCGCAACAAAAACCGAGCGTTTGGTGGGTGCCCCCAAGAACCTTTTTGCCAAAAGGGAAGGGGGTGTGCGGGGTAAGGGGGGAAATTTGCTGGCCCCCCTTAAGATTTGGTTTTTCTGGAGGCCCCACCCCCCTTGCCTGGCACATGTAATGAACTTGGCTCCCAAAAAATTTCTAAAGAGCAAACCCCGGGGCTGGACTGCCTGTTTAGGGAAAGGGTCGAAGTCTAAGTTTGCCTTCCCCGTTTCGCACCCTCCTTCGGCCCCCCTGGCCCGGTTGCAGCATCACTCGGCCTCCCCGGGCAACCCCTATTGTTGACGTGGCCCAAAACCTGGGAAATTTCCCCCCTTCCCCCATTTCCCAGCGAATTTTTGGAGCAGCCAATGCCATTAAGCAGTACGAAGTACCCCTGGGCCCGACAACCGCGGTTTTCGGACCTCGGGGTGTTGGGGCCCCCGAGAGGTTTGGGGGGCAGGTGAAAGACTCTGCAAACCCCCTTGGAAAATTTGAAGAAGCCCCCAAATGGTCAGTGCGGACAAATTTCCCTTGTCCATGAGCCTTGTGGTGAACTTTTGTTCGGAAAGATCTTTGAAAACCCCCAAACAATAAGTCCCGCCAGGGCGGGGAGGAGGGCGGAAAACGTCGGACACGGAGCCTTTTTTTCTCCGTCAAATCCCCAAGGCCCCACCGTTTTCCCCAATTTCATCGGTCCCTTCCCTTTGGCGTGGTACGGGGGCCAGAGCTAGTGCAAACTGGCGCATCAGCTCCCAGGGTGCATCACTCAGGGAAGTCAGGGGTGGGGTTTTAAGTTTGCCGGGGGCAGCGGCGGAGGAGGAGGAGGAGGTATGCCTAGACAACCCATGTTTTCCGACGTTCCCCCGCCTTGGGGGAAAAGGGGTTTTGGGGCAATTTTAGGCGGGGAGGGGAAGGGGTGAGGGAAGATTTAGTTTGCTAGTGCCCCTCGGAACCCCGGGCTTGGGAAATCCCAAAGGGTCCATCCCCTCACATGGTGCTTGGATGCTCCATTTTTTTTCCCAAAATGACCCTCGCAATTAAGGCCATCAAAAATTTAACAACAGTTACTGGGTGGGCCCCCCTCCTGGATTTCCGGTACAAAAAAAAAATCAACACTTTCCTTTCCACCCACCCCAAATAGAGGGGTTTAAAAAGCAGGAAAAGGGGGACCTTGTGATTGATCAACTTTAAGACATCTGTTGCGTCTGTTACGTTTCCCCAAAAGTCACGGGTGGGAAAAACACAGCGACGTGACAGCAGTAGAGTGCCAAGTAGGCGTTTGCCCGGGAGCAGCAGGCAAGGTGGGCAGAAGTCTAATGGGGGACCTTGGAATCTTTGTTTACCACCCAACCCAAAGGGATCAATGAGGGCACAAAACCAACACACAGAGTTTAGCTTTTAAAATCTTTGGGGCCGACTATCTGCGTTTTCAAAAACCGATGGTTTTTTCATGTGTTTTCCGGACCCAATAACTTTTGTTTTAACCAAAATGGACGAATGGCCCGAGCTGGCTGTCAAGGGAAAAGAGGTGTTGTTTCCCGCCCCCGCAGCCAGCCCTCATACTGGGGTGGTCCTTCAGCAAAAGGGTGGGGGAGTCATTTCAGACAAACCCTCCCACTTTTCCCCAAAAATAAAGGGGGAAGTTTGAAATTTCATTTAAGATGAATAAAACATGGGGTCTTTTGATGATGGGTTTTGGGCCCCAAATTTGCCGAGGGAAAACCCATTTGTTGCCAGTTCTTCACATTCTTTTTCCAAAAAAAGAAAAGGTTTCCCCCTTGAAAACCCTTTTTTTTTAAAAAGAAACATTTCTTTTCTTTTTCCCCAAATTTTTTTTCTCTTTTCCCAACAGTTCATTTTGCTGGGGTTTTTCTGTGAAAGGGACTGTAAAAGGGGCAAACAAGGTTTTTTTGACAACACCGGGTTTTTCCTTTTCTCACTTTATTTAAGAAGTCAATGGTTTTTTTTGGGGATGTTGCTGTGAGATTTCGCTATAATTATGGTCCTTTTTGGAAAAGAAATGTGGCTTTTAAGTAGCCCTTTCCTTTCCCCCACAATTTTTAAAAAGTGGTGAGGAAGGGTCATATTTATAAATTTTTTTGGGGGCAAAAGTTTGCTGTGAAAAACAGCAATAATTTATAGTCCCCTTTTGGGAAAAGAAAAAGTGGCTTCTAAGGGCATTTCTCCCTCACAATTTTTAAAAGGCTGAGAAGTTTATTTTTTATAATTTTTTTTGGGGCATGCTGCTTGAAAAAGCAGCAAAAAACAGGCCATTAAAAAAAAAGGTTTTTTTCTAAAAAGACATTTGTTCTTCACAAATTTTTCCAAAGTGGCTCAAGGGGTTTATGCTTTGAATTTTTGGGGGGGAAATTTTCTTTGAAATAAACTAAAAACTAAGGTCCTATTATAAAAAAAAAGTTGTTTCTAAAAGACATTTTTTCTTTTACAATTGTCCAAAGTGGCTCAAAGGTCATGCTTTGTAATTTTTTGGGGCCATTTTCTTTGAAAAAGCACTAAAACTACAGGTCCATGTTAAATGGACCCCATATTGCAAAAAAAACTTGGGTTTTTTTAAGATTTTTTAACATAGCTTTTTCAAACCCTGTATTGAGACAACCCATTTAAAAACAAATTTAAAAAAAGAGAAACAAAAAACATTTTGGGGGGATTCCAAACCTTTTTTTAAAAAAGTGTTTTTTTAGAAATTTAAAAAAAAATAAAAAAAAAACTTCATGACAAAATAGTGGTTTTAAAAAAAATTCCTTTTGAATTGTACAAGGGAAGGTAAAAGGAAAAATTGGGCCAGATTTTTAGGTTTTCAGAGGAAAAAATGGATATGGGCAAGGACAAAGAACAAAGTACAGAGACAATTTCCCCAGCAGTTGGGGTTTAAAAAGAAAAAAAAAAGAAAAGCCAAGAAAAAGGGGAACCTGGGGGGGAACAGGGGCGTTAAACCACCCGTATTTCCCAAGTTTAAGTCAATTGGGCCGCAGGTGCCTGGCACCAGCTGACAAGCGGTGTCCCTAGAAGGGAACCCTTGTCTACAAAAACTGGGAAATTGTCCATTGAAAACTCAGGGCCCGATTTAGCCCTTTTTAAAAAACAAAAACAAAACAGAGGGTAGTGCCAGCCCCTAAACTTTTCCGCTGTCACCCGGCCAGATTAGGGCACCCCCGTATTAAAACTGTTCCCCTTAAAATCAGGGTTTATAACCCCTGTTACAGCACTGAGGGGCAGAATGCTTATGTCTTATTGGTTTTTTTTAAGGGAAAAGAATGGGGCATCTCAGGCTTAAATGTTAAGGTATTTTGAAATCATTCTACAACAAAAAAAAACCCTTTAAAGGAAAAAAAGACTAACTGAATCTTTCTCTTTCAGTTTAAACTGTTAGTCCAAAAAAAAAACCCGACAAATTTTAAAAAAAAATGGAGCCTGTTTTGGAAATTACCAAAATATTCGCTCTTTCCCCCCGGGGGCCCCCCCCCAAATCTTTTCAGCCCGTTTTTCCCCCTCTATTTTTACCCTCATTGTTAAAAAAATTACCAGCTGACACATCATGTACAA